>LT855408.1:3028118-3074044 GCA_900184765.1 Hymenoscyphus fraxineus
TGCTTATAAGTACCCAGGTGGAGGATGCGGATGCGAAAGGAATGAAAAGAAAAGAAACTAGGCTAGGCTTTTGAAAGCTGCTATTAAGCTAGCTACTTGAACGGTTTTTTTCTTCTTGGTTTGCGTTGTTATTCTTTAGTAGATATGCTACTGTGCCGTAGTTTGAGGGATGGGAAGGGAAAGAAAAGAGATGAGTGATTGTGAAGACTAGGTTTTTTTTCTTGCTGTGAGTGATCGCGGAACCGCGTAGGTATGTTTAAACCTGGATTTATGGTATTCACTTCTATGGCAATTTCAGGTACAGGCCTACCAAAAAAAGGATGATGTATCTGGTCATTGCGAAACCCCTAGAATAAGTGGCTACTAAGCTCTCTATTAATTATCCCCCACTACAAGTACCCTATATTTCTCGTATTCATCAACCCCAGTTGCTCGTACACAACGTTTTCTCCTTAAGACTTAGGGTTAGGGTTAGGGTTAGCAACGAATCGCAGACCATACGTATTGGTAGATCCTAAAAAGGCCTATTCGACCTTCGAGAACGTTCGCTTATGTGACTGTGCTGGTCGAAGGGGGCACCAGGGGGAGAGTGAGTTGGTTGGTACTCTGGGAGCGTGGAGGTCCGAATTGGGCTAATCGACGAATCGAGCGGCACGATTCGGTCGGCGAGTTGGTTGTTCCACTTGCACATCCTCATCTTCAAGGTCGATGTCCATGATGTCGTCCATGTATGATTCCTCATAGCCGGTAATATGGAGATAGATAGGGGTCTAAGCGCCATACGAGGAGTGCATATAAGGAGGCTCTGCCTCTTACTTCAACTCCTTATACCTTTCGCACTTTTAGACTCTCTTTTTCTTGTCCTACTTATTATTTAGAAAAAGCTCGTAGAATTACTAATTTAGCACTTATTTTTATTAGTTAATAAGTATAGTAGTTCCTACGATCCGAGATATAATAGGCCCTAGATTACCCCCTTAATTCGGGTTATTAGCCTTAGCGGCTAGACTAAATAACGCCCTGCCTTAAGAAAAGAGTTCTGTCCGAACAGCTACTACTTCGAGTTAACCTATCTTATTACAATATTACTTTACTATATATCTATAGAGGTTACATATATTAAAATTACTTTTTAGGAAAATATTTTTAAGTAAACATAGTAATATAATAGTAAGACAAGGACCCTCTATAATATAAACATCCCCTTATATTAAATTAAGTTATAACTCGGTTAATTACTCTAGAAGTTAAATATTAATAGCTAGTATAATCTACCTAGCGCCCTAAGCGCGTAGTAACTATATAGTAAAAGGAGCCGATAGCTTAGCCGAGGTCCTACTAAGTACTAACTTTAAGGTATTACCTTAATACTATAAGTATTATCGCTAGTACTTACTAAGATAGTATGTATTAGCCTATTTTAAGTATTTAAGGCTTTAAGATACTCTAGCCTACTACCTACGATATATAATCGCCTTTAAGACTCTACTAACTAAGCCTAAATACTCTAAAACTCTACCTTATAAGCTTAAACGCTTTAAAACGCCCTACGTTCTAGTACTAACTCTATAACCTATAACTACCCCTATAATACTCTATAACCTACTACTCTACTATAGAACCTCTTATATTAGACGGTTTTGTATTAGAACGTTTTATACCCTTTATAGTACCTTATCTTACTAAGTTTTATAACGTCTTAGGATTATACTCTCTAGCCCTTTCCTCCTATTATAAAATAATAGTCTAGGATAATAGTAGCTAGTATAGGCTCCCTATTAGCGTTAGTAGTAGTAAAGGAGCGGAAGAAGAAGGAAAAGTAATTAAAGAAGGAGAAGTATTATAAGATTAAGGGTAAGAATAAAGTAGGCCTTTTTATAAGGACCGCGATAGTTAAGGAGATTAATAATAAAGATAAGGATTTAGATAATAATAAACTAGTAGTAATTAATACTAATAGAGACGTCTAAAATTACTAGAACTTAAAATATAGCTATAAGTACTACTATTACCCTATCCTTATCCTACTATATAATTCTCCTACCCCTAAGAGTAAAACTAGTTATATAATAGGAATAATAATTCCTTTATACCTACTAATATTACCCTAGCCCTACTACTAACTTTTTTAACCTAGCGGCCTAACCCCTCGATCTAATTATAAAGAGCCTCTTTAACCCTATTATAGTTAAAAGTAGATAAGCGTTAGATAATTACCTTTATAACGCCTACTATAAAGAAGTAGAGTAGTTAAATAATAATAATAATAATAATATAGTCTCTACTACTTACTTATAAACCCTCCCGCCTAGTAGTAGTAACTAAGTCCTCTTATCTAACCTAGATAAAGATACTTTATCTTTTATACTAGAAGAGTATTATAAGATAATACTAGAATAGGTACGCCTCTATAATAATAATAAGATTACTAGGCGCCTTATTAAGACCCGCCGCCTTACTACTAAGATAGAGGTATTAGAACTTAAAAATTAGCTAGCTTATATAATAGCTACTAGCGGCTTTATAAGAGCGGCCCTAGGTACTATAGGCGTTCTACTAGGTCTATAGTTAGCGATCCCTAGTATAGTCTAAGTTAGTATACTAGGATATAAATAATTACTAGGTAAGAAAGCCTCCTCTATAGTAATCTCTATTATAAACCGATACCTTAGCATCGACCGCGCTACTATTATAAAAGTAGTAGATAATATATTTCTCTCTACTAAGCTCTACTAGCTCCGGACTAGATTAATAATAGAATTACTAGTTGTAGAAGCCTTAAGAATAGGTTCTAACAAGCTCCTTATTACTAGCCCTACGACGTTAAAGCCTTATATTAAGAAATTTAGTAATAATAATAGTATCTAGACTAAAGGTTTTAACAACTACCTATTAATCTTCTTAATACTATACTACCGGGCGTACCCGACTCTAGTTACTTCTATACTCGCCTTTAAGTAATATATAATAGAATTAGACAAAAGCTATACCTAGAGGAATATACTCTAATTAGTACTTAAGTACTATAAGTATATTATTAATAATAGGGTTACTAATACCGCCCTTTAGGATAAGATCCTAAATAAATAGTAAGTAAAATTCTATCTAATTTAAAGCTATAAGGACTATATTACTTTAGCCGGCCTTGCCTTAGGTAACCCTAGGAGTACTAAACGAGGCGGGGAGTTATTATTATCCTTAACTCCTTAAAAAAGGGGCGTATCCTTAATAGTAAGCTAGACTTACTATAATTAGAACAACCTAGCTATAGGATACTCGGATCTATACCTAGTAGGTTGTAGATACTACTATACTATTTATAAGGCGCCCGAGTATAAGAAGCTAAAGTACTAGATAGTAGCGAAATAAGAACTAGCTAAAAAAGAGGTACTAGAGGTTAGTATAAATAAAAATATATATATTAATCTAATTAAGTTATTCTCTTATTACTCTACGCTTATAAGACTAAATACTAACCCTACGTTTAAAGTATTTAATAACTATATAAATAAACCTCTTAAAAACTCCCCCTTTCCCTTTAAACCTAAAGCCTAGAAGAGTACGTTAGTATACTATCTAGGCTAATTATAAACCCTCTTATATAGTATCCTTATTTATAGATACGAGATCGGCTATAAAGGACTAACTTAATTTATCCTCTTAAAAAACCTCTCCTTATTACTCCTTAACTTAGATATAATTATAAAAAAGCTCTAAGCCGATCTCGACTATAGAAAAGTTAGTACTTACAAGGTAATTAAGAGAGACCCTTTTATTTCTTTCCCTTTTAGGTTAGTACCTAAGTATAATAGCGGTTTTCGCTATATATACTACTTATCCTACCTAAAGAAGAATTTAGTTAATTACTAGATTTAGAATAACTATAGTAATATTAAGTATATAAGTATTATAAATATTTTCGAAATAGTACGTCTTACTAGCTAGGGGTATATAATTATAAAGAAGGATATTAAGGACGTATTTAGGAATATACTAATTACGTTATAACTTTACTAGTTAATAGGCTTCGAATAGTAGGGCAAGTACTATAAGGAAAACTACCTACTATTTAGACTTACTATAGCCCTAATATTATTTAACCTCTTTATAGAAGGCTTCTATTAGATACTAGAATTATTCCTAGGATAGAACCTTAAGTATTATCTAGACAACTTTATTAGAGTTATCCCTACCGATCTAGCTATACCCGAGGAACTCTAAAGAAGCGACTCCTAATATTACTAAATCACCGAATTCCTTAGTATCCTAGAATAACCTAACAAAGACAAAATAGGTATATAACTAGTAGTCCTAGGGATCGAAATCGATACTATTAGAATAGAGGTAAGACTCGACGCTAAAAAACTTATAAGGGTAATATTATTATTATAATAAGCCCTTATATAGGGCTAGTTAACCCTTTATAACGCGTAGGAACTAGCTAGGTTCCTTTTATTTTATACGTTAGTCGTTTAACTAGGGAGGGTATTCCTTTACTATACGTAGTACTTTACTATATAATTTCTACTATTTATAAAAAAGATACTTAAACTCTAAGTGTCCTAGTAAATACGTTAAGACCTTCTCTAGTAAATAATACTCTTACTTTAATTTAATAGTATCCTCCTTATTAATAAGGACTACCTAATAATATACTTAATAATAGACGCCTTCTAAAAAGGTATAGGCGGCTACTAGGCTTCGGAGTAGATAATATATAAGCTAGAATAATAATACTCGTTTAGTATAGAAGTGCCTACCTTCTATTATAAGAATTATATTAATATCCTTAAACTTAAAGTAATTATAGTCTCCTTCTACTTTTAGGCCCTATTCTAGACTCGAACAAAGGTTATTATCTATACTAATAGTATAATCGTATAGAATAGAATAGTTAAGTACTACCTTTAAGGTAAAGGATTCTATCTACTTTATTATATACTTCTCCTAGTAGTATAATATAATATTAAGATTAAACCGCGCTAGATCCTAGGTATTACTAATACTATTATAGATATACTATTATAATTTAAATAGGATATACTAGCTAACAAGTACCTATTATAGTAGGTACTACCGCCCTTAAGGTAATACCCCTAAACTAGTAAGAATCTATTAGAGCTTATAACTACTAATAGGCTCTTCTCTTATAGTACGAGCTATAACTAGAAACCTAATAAGGCTATAACTTAGCTATCGAGTCCTATAAAAAGTTTATTAAAACCGAATACCTATTTTATACTTTATAGCTAGTAATAGAAGAGCTCCTATATACCTAGGTCGCTTTTCGAATAACTAACCGCCCTAGCTACCGCGCCCCTAGCGTAAATATAGTTACTAGTAATCTCTCCGGGCTCCGATCTCGATATATAGATATAGAATAGTCTATAAAGGTATTTAATAGCCCTATAGTTAAAAGGATAATTAAGGGAGGAGTAAAGTTATACTTAGTAGTCTATAAATAGACCCGCCTCCCTATTACTTGTATAATCCTTAGCGCTATTTATAAACGCCTACTATCTTCGAAGATTAACTTTAACGTTAGAGTATACTACCTCTTTACCTAGATAGGATTCCTACGTATAGGCGAAATTTACTACGAAAAGAAGTAATAATAGAATAAGAATTAGATATAAAAGGTATACGTTACCTAATAGTATATTAGATTCTCTTAGACGGGGGACTATATAACCCTACTCCTTAAAAGAAGTAAGACCGATACTAAATACTAGGGGGTTATAATTATAATTATAGCTAATAACTCTCTCTTATACCTAGTAAAAGTAATAATAGCCCTATTTACTAATAACCTATAAAACCTAGACGCCCTCTTATTTTTATAGGGGGGTAACCCCTAGACTAAGGGATAACTTAATACCCGCCTATACTATAATCTATATAAAGCCGGCCTTAATATAAACTACTATAAACTTTATAGTTTTTATAAGGGGGCTACCTAGTATATAAGGGATAGTAGACTATTAGACTAGGTTATTAAGGAATTAGGCCGATAAAGATTAGACGCCTTCGAGAGATACTACTATTATAGCTCTAGATACCTCTATATAAACAGTGTCCTATTCTAAATAGGCTATCTACTCTACTTCTTAAATACTTTAGTCTAACTAAGGGACTTGTTATATATAGTTTTCTATAATAAATTAGGAAGATAGTATATATAAGAGATATTAATTCTATATAGGGAGTAAACTCGGAATAAAAAGTAAATATACTATTTAGACTAGTAGTAGGGGCCTCTAATATTAAGACTACCCTCCTCCCTTTTATAAAAAGTTACTTATATTCTATATTCTACTATACTATTAGTATATACTACTACTCTTACCTATTAGTTACTATACCTTTATCTTATTACTAAGACCCTTTACCTACCGACTACCTTCCTCCCCTCGCTACTATACTATCTAGAGAATAGCTACTATTCGTTACTAACCTATTATAACCTATAGCCCCGGATACTAATATCTACTAGTACCCTCTAGACAAAGGTACCCTATTCCTTCCCTTACTCCTAGACTATAATATTATCTAGCTATATACTACCTTATAGCCTATTCGAATACTAGTATATAAATCCTCTAGAGGCTTAACCTAGGTAACGTTAGAGCTCTATACTTTACTCTAGGTCGAGCTTATATACCGCCCTTACTTATTTAACCTTAATATTATAGAGGTCTAAGCTATCTAGTCTTTTAACTATAAATAATAGTCGGTATTATTCTTTAAGGTACCTATAAACTACTATATCTTATTTAACGTAACGCCCGACCCTACGTCTCCGGATACCTAGAACCTACCTAGCGGCCTATCCCGCTAGTAATATACCTAGACCTACGCGTACTAAAACCCTAACTATAATCTATATCCTAGAGTAACTTTACCTAGCTCTCCCTTATCCCTTATATTCTCTATATCTACTAATGTCCCTCCCTTATCCTCTAATATAATAACCCTTAAGGTAATCTAGAAAGCTACCTAGACTACCTCCTTCTTATAAAAGGTAATCTCTCGGTATATTAAGAACCCTATATTAGCCTTATTATCTTCTAATAGTTCTACTACTAATAATAACGTAATTTAGAGCGCGAATATAATTAATAACCTTATCTTCGTTAACTCTAGCTTCGCTAATACCTCTAAGAACGCTAGAGCTATAGCTAGAGCACTCGCCCGTACTCGCCCTAGTAGTACTTGCCCTAGTACTACTACTATATATAAGCGGTCTAGGAAGATAAGCGTCGACTTAGATAACCCTCCCTCCCCTCGATTAGAATCCTTAGTAGAGTTAGGGGATATAACAATAGAGGACCGCGATAGCGAGGAACGCTAAGCGTAATAGCTTCTCGGGGGACCTCTCTTTTTTCTCTTTTCTTTATTCTTAGTTTTATTTTATTTATTATCTCTTTTAGTATATAGAGGAACCCTAGCATCTACCTAGTTTAGAGGTTCTTTAAGTTTACTTACTAGTCTTTTAGTATATATACTATACTTACTAAGTACTATATACCCCTAGCGAAGCGCTCTAGAGCCTAGTTCCTACTAAATATAAAAGATGTTTTTAAAAAAGCTCGTTTATAAGTAAGAAACTTAAGTATAGTAATTAGATAGAGATAGATAGGGGTCTAAGCGCTATATAAGGAGTATATATAAGGAGGCTCTACCTCCTACTTTAACTCCTTATACCTTTTATACTTTTAGACTCTCTTTTTCTTTACCTACCGTCCCTAATATAAATTATATAGTTCTTTATATTTAGTACTACCTATTAGTTAGTTAGTTACTTATATAGTCTGTTATAGTCTCTTACTTAGTAAGGTCCTAGGATAGTTATAGGCTCTAAAGGTTCTTTAAGTTTACTTACTAGTCTTTTAGTATATATACTATACTTACTAAGTACTATATACCCCTGGCGAAGCGCTCTAGAGCCTAGTTCCTACTAAATATAAAAGATATTTTTAAAAAAGCTCGTTTATAAGTAAGAAACTTAAGTATAGTAATTAGATCAGGTTTACTAGGGGCGACGGGTACTAGGATAGGTTTCTCTTTAGTTAACTATACCTCTGTAGTGTTTAACTTGATCCTCTATAAGTCTTGAGCGTAGTGGTTTAGATTACTATTCTACGTCTAGGAAAGTAAAGAGAGGTTAATTAGTTAGTTAGTTATATGTTATTATTATTAGATAGGTAGATAGGTAGATAGGTATAGGTACTATACTATATAATATAAGTAATATGTCGAGTATCTATATAGGTACTTGTAACTAGTTATAAGTTATAATACCTATATACTACTCGGACTTTCGTAGCGAAAATTATCTTATCTTATAATTCTTATCTTTACTTACTTACTTCCGTAGTATATATAGAGAGAGAGAGATAGAGAGAGAGAGATAGAGAGAGATAAGAGAGAGAAAGTAAACAAATAGGAATTAGGAATTAATTACTATATATACTCTATCTATCCTGGGTATATAGGATAAATGAATGAATGAAATAAAACGAAATGTATTATGTAACTTATAACTTGTAAGAAGATTTGATTCATGGAAGAGCTCGAGATTCATATTATATAGTATAGTATAGTATAGTAGGTACATACTAAGTACTATACCTTTGAATAATAAAATCGAATAATAGATGTGTAGAAGTGTAGGATATTAGGACGTCGGGACTTTATTTTTTCTATTTATACTATGGTAACCCTTAAATTAACTATTTAATTAATACTATAGGTAATTCGTTAATTAGACTATATAATAAATTCTCCTACTAATTAATTAATTCTTAATTTCTAAACTACTCGTTACTTTAATTAATATAAAGAGTCGATTTTTAATTAAAATATACCCCTTGTCTAGAAAGTAAAGAAAGTAACCTAGTAACTAAAGTATAAAATAATAACTCCTTATAAGTCCTCTATACCTTATACCTGTCGCTTCATTTAAGTCCTAGGAGGGAAAGTCACGTGGCACTGTCTTAGACAGTACTATAATACTACTATATATTAGCTAGCTACCTATACTCTCTTAGAACCATATACGATATACAAGATTATATTTAGTATCCGGGCTTAAGAAGCTAAACTAATAATACCTAAAAAGTAAAGCTATTCCTAAATACGATTATTTTACCGTTAGTATATATCCGGTACTAACTCTCGTACCGCCACGTCCTTTTAGTAAAGGCGATATAGCTAGGTCGGTAGCGTCTATATTAAAAAGAGTACCTTTATATATATTAGCTATTATTATAGTATTAATGGCCTATATTCTAATTCTTATTCTATACCTATAGTCGGGTACTACTACTACCGTATAAAACCCTAAACCCTACTAAAAAGAGCTACTTTACCTACTTTTAAATAATATATATTTAATTCCCCCTTCGATAGTTTTCTTTATAAATTATAGAGTATATTAATAGTAACCCTATATAACTTCTAATAGATTACGATTTACTAAAAAGTAAAATTTATTATATAAGGTTAATACTTACAAGGTAGCTCTTTTTCTAGGCTAGTTTCGGGTGATTTTCGGTGTTAAAAGTACACTTCGCGATCTTACCTAACTTCCTTACTTAATAACTTTATAACTTTAGATATACTAAACAAGCTAAGTAGATATAATTAATTGTAATTATTAAATCAATAATTCTACTAACGTATGTTAAATTTAAAGAGTAGTAGAGTAGAAATATTATAAAGTGTTTACCCTAAGTTTTAGTAGTGTTTTAGGGTTTATACAGTAGCAGTGGCATAGTACTGTACTACCCCACTTGCTTTATACCCTCCCAAGACACAAAAAAGGCGCATTATAGAATGGACTATTATATTTGTGACCACTATAATGGTAACCCTCAATTCTATGGCATTACGGTTATAATATTCTAATTGATCAAAGGGCCGGATGGATTTGAGGGTTACCATAGCACACATTGTAAAATGTATCTACTGGTGCTTCGGCGCGAGGAACTATTTCGAATTCTCAGTCGTTTGTTTTTCTCACAGGACTATATATGGGTACGTACGTCGTAGAACTTCAAGTTTATAAGATGCTAGCGCTCAGCGAGGATTCCGAGGATCAGCGTTCGGCATTTGGAATTCCATTCCATTCTAGGACCCCCCTATGGAATATTCCGTTCCAAATAGTATAAGTGTTAGAATATGCTATTCTAAAGGGTGGAATATTTGGAATTCCAATTAGAATACTCACGTGACCCGCAACAGAGTAGTTACGGTCCGAGCGACCAATAGGACTACTAACACTATAATATTGCGATGTCGCCCCCACATATCTCACCGGGACGCGCAAAGGAGCCTCCTGGCGGCACACGTCCTCCTAGCAGAAGACGATGATAATCAATTAGTAAAAATCACAATTTTAGACCTCACTTTATAAACAAATAGAGCTCTCTTATTGGTTGAATAGTGATATATATATATCCTTTGGAATTCCAAATTCCAGGGCCTTATCCTTTGGAATATTCCATTCCAAATTAGAGAGCCTTTGGAATATTCCACCTTGGAATGGAATCTTGGAATCCTTGGAATCCTATTCCAAGTGCCGAACGCTGCCGAGGATTATACTGTACATGTTGTTTGGGATGCGATGGTGTATGCTTTAAGTATTAGAGGGAAGGAAGGGGTCTTGTAATGGAATGGAATCCTCAAATCTAGAATATCATTTAGTTACTTCGTCAGTCAGTTAGTTGATAAAATATCTTTCCATTCCTTTTTTTTGTATCGAGTTTTTGTACTATACTGTATACATCCCTTCTCTTCTCTACCCACTCCATCCATCAAATCAATGGAAATAAAACACAGGTAGGTGTCCAAGCACCAAGCACCTTCCAACTCCTCCTTCCCTGTAACGAAATAAATTCAGAAATAACGAGGTGATGACAAAAGGAAAAGAAATATTGCGGCAGCCATGTGCCGCTTGTGGGGGGTATGTTAATGATATCCCGATATTCAGAGTCCAATATCCAGAATCCAGGATCAGACGAAAGTACCAGAGAACCAAATCCAAATCCAAAGAACATGAAATCCTAACCAGATACACCAGATACACCAGATACACCAGATACGCCAGATACGATGCCCTCGCAACTAGATATAGCCATCTCCGACTATTCTTTTCTTCGTGTCAGTTAGATGTGATGTAACAATTAGAGTACCAACAAAGCTCAAGGTAATTTCCTTTTTTCTTCTTTTTCCCCCATATTTTGATGTGTGGTTTTCGTGGAAGGCTCATGTCGTTACAGTATCTGTTGTCTGGATTGGTTCATTGGTATCGTTTCGTCTGGGTATCGTGAGGTGTATAGATGGTTTTGTTGTTTATTTCTTGTTGTTTGTTAAGATCCTGAGATCCTAAGATCTGGATACCGATATGTGTGTGTTTGTGTATGTATCTCTCACGAGGTCCTCCTATACGCTCTTCCATCCACTCGCTCCCACCAATATCGAGAAGTTGGCAGCGATATACGGCCGTCCCCCACCCTTCTGAAGTAATTATATTACATAAGTTGATAAATGCCAAATACCAAATCCAAATCCAAATCCAAATCCAAGAGAAGTAGCAAAAGAACCAAGGAAATATAAAAGGAAAAGTAAGGAAATAGAGAAACCGCAAAGAATAATGAAAATAGGAAATTGAAAGGAAATGAAAAGAGAGTGGTGACTGTTGTCGTGAGTAAGTAACGCAGTTCAAGAAAAGAAAAAAAAAGGAAACGCTGAAATCAAAAAAGAAGAAGAACTGAAAGAAAAGAAAAGAAAAGAAATCAAAAAACACTCCATATTGAATTACCTCCCCACCTCAACCTCCTACATCCACCCTAAACAACAGCAGTACTAGGCTCCCCCTCCTCCTCACCTCCCTCCGCCGCCTCCTNCGCCTTCTCCTCCCGCTCCGCCTTCTCCTTCGCCCTCTGCTCCTTAATCTGCGAATTCTTCTCACGCATCACCGCGGGCATGAGTCGGATCGCGGTGGTGAGCGCAGCGACACCAGCGCGGAACTGTTTCGTTGCTTCGCCTAAGTGTACCCTTGCGACTTCGACGTCGTCGCGCGCGATCTTGGCTTGTCGCCGGGCGCGGTACTCGCGTTCGGCCTTTTGGGCGGCGAGGAAGGCGCTGGATGCTTCCATGCGGTTGGTGCGGAGGTCGAGTCTGGGGGTTTTGTGTTAGGAGTTGGTTGGAGTTTACGAGGACTTGTACAGGAAATGGGAATGGTGTACTCAGTACGAGAATTGGTTTCTTATGTCCCGTGATACAACAGTGGTTTATCACGGAAACCATCTTTCTTAGAATCCTCAAAGTCCAAGCCGCAAATTCAAGTAGTGAATCAAAACAACATTCATAGGAAGAAAAAGAAAGAAAAAGAAACAGAGAAACTTACTCAGTCCCGCTAGTCCCAGGCCTCTTTCTCTCACCAATAGCAGGCGGAGTCCCAGGTAACTTCTTATTAGTATTTCCCTTCTTCTTCGCGCCCGCCTTCGGCTTGCCCTTGCCCTTCCCCTTCGTTGAAGCAGCCGGTTCAGCAGTAGCGCCACCTCCTCTAAGATAAGCGAGCATTTTGATTCGTTTAATGGTAGGATGATCGGTCACTAACTCCGAGAGACTCGATGAGGTAAGTGCAGTGATGGGAGCGATCTGTTGTTTCGATCGCGATGGTGTGGTGGACATGTAAACCGAGAGGGTTTCGATGGAAAGGAATGAAGGGATTCTTTATACTTCGATATGTATGCTATCCAGAATATGGGCGGAGAAACGGGAACGACGGGTAGGTGATGGGGGGAGATGGGATATAAGAGATTTGAGGAGTGATGGGTATGTATGTATCGGGTTGCCAATTTGCCTACTTTGGGCTTGAATGAAAGGATGTAGAACGTGGGTAACGCGAATAGGCATGGCTCGATGACTGTTTTGAAAACAATGACTTGCCGACAAGCATACTGAGGTAAAAGAATGCTGGGATGAAAGAAACTAAAATTCGATGCATGAATATCTATCCGGCACTCAACTGGTCATCTGATTGGATAATGAACGTTGAGACAATCCCAAAGTGTAGGCATGAAATATAATTTCCTACGATGGAGGAGTTGACTGAACAAGGGTCGCATGGGGTAGGTAACAATCATCCTCCTGGAAGGACCACCCGTATCGCCGAAAACCGCGAAGATCAAAGTTTAAATATTGTGATTCATGGAGATCGCGACTTGTATCCTTGGGGAAGATGTGTTGTTTGACGAGGAGTGGATGATGAGTGATAGATGAGGTTTTATAGATATGGGGTTGATGAGGGCGGGCCAGGGCCATCCTAGTCCCGAGTGGGGCATATTTTTGTCACCACTTTGGTGGGCAATGCCATTAGAAATTTCAAAATACTGACAGAAAGAGAAGTTTGGAATATGTGAATGCCCTCAAACAGATATTGATAGTCCAAATCAATGATGATCTCAAAAAAAGAAGACGATGGAACGAGATTCAAAACTTACGAGTCGAAGTTTTTGGGAGTGACTTTCTCTAACTCGCTTAACAAAGGGGTATCGATTCTCAATAACCCCTACTTTTCATTACCGTAGATCATCTTATAAATTCAATAAATTCATTGTAATGATCTCACCTCATTATCTGGAGCGTGGATATGCATTATTCCTTCACCTCTCGAATTTGCGATGAGCTTGACCTTCGTCATCAGCCATTCTTGGCATTTGTCTGCTCCTTCAAATGCTGTGCTTCAGCCAAAGCTATCGTGGTCGTATTCGCTTTAAGCTTATTGATAGTCTCGATGTATTCATCGTAAGGGTCGGAGTCGAAGACAATACCTCCGCCTGTATATCGTAAGCCTGAGAGCAAATCAACCAAGTGTCGGAAAGGGCCAACAAACCAGCTTGTAAATATGCTATACCATCCTTCACGAGCATCGTCCGTAACGCAATACAAGTATCCATTTCTCCTTCCAACTCATTGCCTTCTTTATCAACGCTTCCATACCCAAAGTATCCTACAGCGCCTGCGTAGACACCCCGTTTCTCCTTCTCCAACTCCGCGATAAGCTCCATAGCCTTGACTTTTGGGGCCCCGGATACGGTTCCAGCAGGAAATATAGATCTAAACGCATCAAATCGCGTTTTCCCTGCCCGGAGGACCCCAGACACTTGTGAAACCAGGTGCTGCACGTGACTAAATTTCTCTACAACCATCAAGCGATCAACTTTGACGGTGGTGGGATCACACACCCGATTAACATCATTTCTGGCAAGATCAACCAGCATGACATGTTCAGCTCTATCCTTCAGCGAACTAGAAAGTTCGTCTGCGAGTTTCGCGTCGAGAATTGGATCATTTGGTGCTCGTTTTACTGTACCAGCAATTGGATGAGTAATGATTCGCCCATTCTCCCGTTTTACGAGAAGTTCAGGAGAAGCGCCGACAATTTGAAAATCTTTGCAGTTGATGTAGAACAAATATGGCGACGGATTGATGTTTCGTAGTTTGCGGTAAACATTAAACGGGTGTAGTGAGGTTGGTCTGGCAAAACGCTGAGATGGAACAGCTTGTATGATATCTCCAGCAATGATGTGCTTTTTGAGGGTCGTGACATGTTTTTCATAACCTTCCTGGCCAATGTTTGAAATGGCTTCTTGGTTCGGTTGAATTGGTTGTTGGTGGGGTAGCGGGGTATGCTCGGAACGTAGAACATCGACAAGCTCATTGATTGTTCGTTGAGCATCTTCGTACGCTGATTCGAGATCTTTCGGGTCCTCTGGTACATGAACATACGTGATAACCTTTATAATGTCGTAAAATCGATCAAAGGCCACAATTGTGTCAAAGAGCATGAAAAGTGATTCCGGGACCTTTAGCACATCTTGCATAGGCCTTTTCGTCTTGGGCTCGAAGTATCGCACACAGTCGTATCCAACATACCCAATTGCCCCTCCCGTCAATGGTGGTAATGCTAACCCAGGGACTTCTGCGACTCGACTCCTTGATAGCTCCTCCTCCAATGCTGGCAAAGGATCTACCTCGGGTCCATGACCTTCTCCAGTCTTCAGTATTTTCCGAGGACCAGCTCCCACAAAGCTATATCTTCCCACCTTTTCGGTGTTTGCACTTTCGAACAAGAAGGAGAAATCGGATTTGGAGTGGCTTGATATCTTCAGGTATGCTCCAGATGGGGTGAGGACTTCAGACGATATCTGAGCATAGATTGGGACGAGATTTGGGGCATTTGGCTTCCCGACGGACTGTGATACGACTTCTCGGACGGTCTTGAGTGTTGGAAGGAAATCTTCCTATACAATGGTCAACAATTGATCGCTTTGCATCGAGGAGTCATCTATCCGCCTACACTTGCCGCCATGGTGACAGATTCCTGCAGATATCTTATAATTTCTGATGGTCTCGAAATCTAGCTTTTTGAAAAACGCAGGGACTCGGATGTGGAATACGTGGGAAGTAGGACGAAAGGTGGCACAGGTATTGATTGATCTGGGTTGTACGGTAGGTGGTCAGACAGTTGACCAGAAGCCTGGATCTGAATAAATTGCCCAGGTGAGCTCCGAGGGACGGCCACCCGCTTTGTTTTGCCAAGGAGATACGACTAAAAGCTACCCCGCCTTGAGGGAGCTCAAAGTCGAAGGCTTGAACTTCTTCTGTTTACATTAAGAATTCTACAAAAACGATACTTCATTTTTTCTTTGCAATTTTGCGTTGGGTTTCGACTATTTATTTCTGGTTTTTTATACTCTTATACGGAGTACTCTTATACTCACCGCTATGTACGGAGTACGGAGCAAGATCGTCGTTCAGGTTGGTTCTGCCAATATCCCTGCCAACATTTCACCTGCCGACCCCACTTTCCCAGCCTCGTTGTACCTGCCCGTACCTGCCCGTACCTGCCCAGGTGCCCATGAAGGTTGGCACCAAGTAACACTCAATCCATCATTCCGAGGTCAACTCCTTTCGATTCCATGACATCGAAACAACTCTGTATGGATCACCAATGCCCTCAATAATGTCATTTAATCTGGGCATATCTCGACAACTTTCCTCCCAGTTCTCCTCCCCGACCTCGCCTCGTTTTGCGCGATCCCCATCCCCATCCCCAAGGACCAATCCTACCTCTCTAGCTTCTCTTCACGATGATGTTACGGAAGACAACAAATCCATCCTTATCGAGCGACTCAATGATATTGTGCAAAGGCTCAACCAGGATAGTTCAGTCGACGATGACACCGTAACGAAGATCCACAGGGATGTGGACTACATTGAGAGGTTGATAAAGACGGGAGCAAGTCGCTCAAGACGTCCAAGTGTTATCGGGCTTGGGATCGATGATATGATTGACGGGGGAGACTACACGAATCGAGAGGCCGTTTGGGAACCGGCGCCGGGTATTGTGTCAAAGAATCCGAAAAGGAGAGAACGAGCGAAAAGGGGGGATGATATGAGTTCCAGTATTGCCCAGAAAGTTGCTCATGAAGCAGAGGGTCTTGCTATTCAGTTGTCGAACAGCGTCTCAGAGTTGCAGAAGCGAAAGGAGGAAAGTGACGTGAGTTACCAGACTCACTAGTTTTGGAAGCGACAGGACTAATGATTGCTTAGCGTATCCACGATATCCTCCTCTCTCGACTGGAAAATTCCAAGGAACGAATTATGTTTCTCGAATACCGGATCAGTGAGATGGAAGAAGACTTTGACGCCAACCAAAGCGAGCTCCAATTCCTTCGCATCCAGCAAAAAGCCATTGAAGTACAATATCCTAAAGAGGTCGAAGACGAGGATTTAACACAAAGCATCCAGAATTGGAAGATCGATTGGGAGGAAGTCGATCGCAAAAGTAAGGCTAGGAGGAAGAAATTCTGTATGAAAGTAACGAGACCCGAAGAAGAGACAGCGTCTGTCGCGGAAACCTCTGCAGTTTCAGTGTATACTGGTGTTTGATTATTGTACAAACCGTGTTAGCGATGACTGGAAAAGGGAGCTGGAACTTCTTTGCGCACATGCACTTTTTGACTGGATACTGGGCGTGGTTCGGGCTATTGGTATTTGAGTAATACCCTGTATTATTTTTGGTGCTAGGAACGCCAATTAGGGGTCCTTTGGTAGGAGGGATTACGAATTATGACTTATGACTCTAGAAAGGGGCGTCTATTTGTTTGTTCTGTTCATCTCAAGCGAAGTCATCCAGTCTTCTCTGGGCCTGTATTTATTTATTCTATTATTGTATCTATTGATTCAATAACCGATACACTTCTAAATTCGCTACCACTGTTCTGGCATACCAGGGGCACTTTCTGCTTTCAAACGTACTTACCAGCGCCACATAAGCAAGAAATAATTCTTCTATGCTCCCTAGAAATGAAATGAGTTTATCTTTGGAAATTAATTTCAATTATCAAGAGCGTTGAGTCACTCGCCGATTGGTTTGTTCTTGGCCGGTACCGCCCGCAAAATTATTTACCGAGTCGAGCCTTCCCTTGGACCTCAAGCCTACACTCATAAAATTTGACTTATCACGAATCAAAAGAATCAAGTCCTAGGAATCAAAAAGTTCATACAGAAGCCAACAATAATGGCGACAGCAACACCCAAAACGGAGTCAGCCCCACCTACCCCTCCATCTTACCCCGCTAACGTCATCTAAAGCTTTCCTCCCGTTCGGGCATGTCTCTTCGATATGGATGGCCTCCTGATGTGAGTTCGACCATCTTCAAAGGCGATTGAAACAACCACAAATATGAACCCCCTATCATGCCGTCAAAGATCCACTTCATTCATGTTACAGTACAAGATAGAATTCGAAAGTGAAGAACTAACCAAAGCCCCCCCAGAAACACAGAAGACATCTACACCCTCGCCCACAACATCATCCTCCGCACCCTCAACGCCGGCCCCATGATCTGGCCCATAAAAATGCAACTCCAAGGCCGCCCCGCTTCGGAAGCCATCTCCCTCCTCCTCTCCTACTTCAACCTCACCGATTCCATCTCGGCGGAAGAATATACCAAGAAGCTGCACGTGGTCCAAGAAGAGGAGTTCAAAAAGAGCATCCCCTTGCCCGGCGTGGAAAAGCTTTTGAAAGATCTGAAAGATGCTGGGATGAAGATCGCGCTTGCGACGAGTAGTCATAAACACCATTTTGAGATTAAAACGGCGCATTTGAAGGACCTGTTTAACGTGTTTGAAGAGCGGAATAGGGTTCTGGGTGATGATACTCGTATACCCAAGGGGAGGGGCAAACCGAATCCGGATATTTATCTTGTTGCCCTACAAACTATTAATGATGGTCTACCAGAGGGACAGCCAAAGATCCGACCTGAAGAGTGTTTGGTCTTTGAGGATGGGGTTCCTGGGGTGGTGGCTGGCAGAAGAGCGGGGATGAGGGTTGTTTGGGTACCGCATTTGGGTCTGGCGGGGGAGTTGATGGGGAAGGAGGGGGAGGTTCTTGCGGGTCTTGCGGAAGGGGAGGGGGATGGTGTGAAAGGGGAGATTGGGGATGGATGGGCGGAGCAGAGGGTTAGTCTGGAGGATTTTCCGTATGGGAAGTACGGGATTGTTGTGGGGTCTTAGATGGGATTTGGAGGGCTAATTAGAGGTATTGGTATTACAGTTTGTTGACTTCAAGTTCAAGAACTCATGTATGTCGTATCGTTCTGATTCTGCGAGAAAAGACCACGTAGCTAAACATTATTTGTCCTAGCGTGAGGGTTCGCTTAAACATATTAGACCAGGAGAGCGGTATTAAACTTCAGTTCCACATTCAAAGTTAATCATCGACGACTAACAGAACTTGAGATGCTCCATCAATATGCTCTACATGCTGATTCATTGTGGGCTTATTAAAGAACATAAACCACTACCAGGAGACCCCTAATAACCCTTCAGGTTTATAGGCAATAGTGAAAACTTGCAACAAGCTCTTTCTCACTTATATCTAAAGAGCAAAGTAATAACTTACTACTCTGTGCCACTACTCTATTCTACTCAAAATGGTTTCAACCTCAGTGTTCGGCAGATGGAACACGATTCCATAGAACTTTCAAATATTATTCTATCGTGTAATACTCTAGAGTTCTTTTAAAGAAATAGAATATTCTAGATGGTACCATAAAGCTCTTGAATATCTAGAATGAGAATATTCTAGACCTTGTATAAAATCGAATGTAATATTCTATACAGGGGCTTTATAATGGAAGGGAATTGTAGTCGCTGAACGCTGTTCAACCGTACTCTCCTCTACTTGCTGTGTACCTGAGTAAGAAAGGCGGGCATTGCTTTGTACACCACACCTGAGTTATAAAATAATTATCCTAAAGACCTCGTACGACTAAATTAATTATACGAATAGTTTAGAATGATTAACACTTTTCACTCTTTATTAACCTAGATAAAATAGGACAATCAATTAAGTTGTGCTAGACTTCTAGTATAATGACTTTTGATGGCGTGTACAGGGCAATTAATGACCAGGTTTCTTACTACTCCGACAGGCTCCTTGGTAATCTCTAGGTTGAAGTGATGCCTTGTCAAGCAATTGCTTGATAACCTTCTGGCGTTCAGCTTCCAAAGGTGACGGCCCAGCAATCATCATTTCTTTCTTTTCGATCACTTCAACAAGTTCCCAGTGTCATGCAACCACTTCACGCCGCCATTGCAGATTCCCGCCGTCATCAAAGAGGGCTGGCGCTGGTGGGGGTGTCGTCAATCGCTTGAGTAATGCGTAACCTCAACCCGATATTTTCAGCCAGAAAGCTATATCTTCACCAACCCACAGTGAATCCTTACTTGTCCTGATAGCCTAGCTACCCCTCACACCTGTGACGTATATTTCTGCCCACCCAACAGCTTGCTACAACCACACACAATTTCTCTCATCGACGTCACCCACAACAAAACATCAACCATCAGTCAAACCCGACATCAACCATCAGTCAAACCCGACATCAACCATCTGCCATCCATCGCACTATCTGACGAACATTATCTAAGATGCCCGAAACACCGACAGATAACGGAGAAGCTCCCAGTCCCTTATTCAATGACGGCCACAGCGACCTACCTTCTGCTGCGGCGACCAAAGCACTATCCACTCCAGAAATCCTCGCCGTGATCCTTCATAGCCTCGAGTTCCCCGACCTTCTCACCAACTGCCTGCGCGTAAACCGTTACTGGAAAGCAGTCATTGACGACGACCCTGCCATCCAGAAAAAGCTCTATTTCATGCCAGCAAGCGAAAGGTTATTTGATAGCGGATCGATATCACCTGTGGTACAAAAGCTCAATAAGCTCAGGTATGGCAATATATATGAATGCCTTGTCTATAATCTCGACTGGAAGGAGGCGGCGACGAAAGAAAGCTTTCTATACCCCAACGCTACCTGGAGAAAGATGTTGTTGGTACAACCACCACTTCGAATCCAATACTGTGTAGGAAGTTTGGGCTCGAACACCATGGTGACAGCTGATCCGGGTACGAAGGCTGGGGTTGTCTTCGATGATTGGAAACGTCGCACAGATTCTGGCGAATGGTACACGTTGGCATATATGAGGCTGTTTGTCTTGTATCCGATTCCGAAAATATGAACCTTGTTAAAACCGAATCCTGAAATGATTGAGGTTGCCTTTGGTAAGTTTTCTCGGAATTCTGTTACTATCAATGGTCGTGTCCTGACATTTGGCGGATGAATAGCGACTAACGAAGAGAAGTAATTTCACCTTTAGAGGTCCTGAAGACATGACAGTGGATTGAAGCTAGGGAGTGGCTATCTTGCTTTCGCTCAGGAAGAAATTCGCTAGTTATGTAGTCACAGAGGAATGATCAAACTTCGCTACTACCACTACATGATATTTTCCCAGATTAAACATCAGTGACGTAACCTCTTAATCCCTTGTAACAAGGCGCGAAGTCCGAGTCTTTGAGATTATTTGTCGGTGAGTACCATGGTACTATGACTGCCCCACTGTAGATTGTAGGAGCACTACATAGGTATCATACACACGTTGCAGGTGGCCAAGTTGGGTGAATGGTAAGCGAAAGTGGGGCAACGAACTCTTGGCAAAACAACAACAAAAAAAAAAGAGCAAAAAAGAATTAATAGAGGATTGCAACCCCAGCTGCTCAATACCTAGGTAGAGGTTCAGCTAAATTAATTACCTTAAATGCTAGGGGAGGGGGAGTTAGTATTGAGTACGCTAGTGACCCTTTTCAGGGTTGTTCACTGGGCCTCGACGAGCGGCAGTGCTTGAGGAGGAGCGCACTATTGTAATGTGGTTGATCTTACCGCTAAGCCATGAGAAGACTTAGGAGTAGATTTTCGTTAGGTACAGACTTGCTTATTTCTGGCCTTGAAGGAGAGTGGCGTCTGCTCTGGCTGCGTTAATTCACTCTTAGGTAGGAAGACCCGGCTTCATATTTGTCCGACTTGACCTTTGGCTTGGATTTCTACTTGGCAGTGATTAAAGTACTTACCAATAATTTTTTCCATTCAATCGCTCCTTCGCTCCTGGTGGAATGTGAATATATTGTAAGTCTACCTCACTTGTACTTGTTTCCCGCCCCGCACTCTTATCTCCAAAGCATTGCATCACAGCATTGAAATCAAACGATCCACCACAAGTTACAGGAAATCTCCCAAAATGAGCACCGATCAGAACGCACACATGTGTGGCCCTGGGTAGAGTCAGGATGCTCCATTCGTTTCCTAGGTCGTAGCGGTAAGTTCTCCTGTTTCTCTTCCCATCTCTGACCACCTAAACAACTACCTACACCAACTTTCCTAAACCTTTTGCTAATGCTAAATTCAAGTAAGCACCTTCTGCGCTGTGCGAAGACCGGACCTACCTGTTGAGGCATACGACGGCCCTCAATTCGCCTGTACTTTTACCCTGGCGCAACTCTTGAGACTAGCAGATTCTCCCTCGTGTCCATTGAAGGCGATAACTCTCACTATATCACCACTATCCATTGGAACCTTGTGTCGCAGAATGCGAGAATACCTACGAGTACATGGCCAAAGATCTTGCCTTGAGGTCACCTTGCGCTGATAACGACTCGATTAAGAAAGGTGGAGTTGAAGGCGTACGAGCTGTATGCACGGAAAGAGTTAAGAAATGGGAAACGGGAATCAAAAAGAATAATGCATGGTTGAAAGAAAGACAGGCTCAGGAGAGTCGGGGTGAATTCTGGTGGTAGTGTTATAGTCTAAATGCTTTCTATATCTTCAAAGTATTATACAGCCACTCTTCCTATCGGCCTTCCGCTCCGTCTCGACTCTCTGTCTTCGACGAATCTGATCTTCATTATCTCTCTTAGATCTTCGTCTATATTCGGCTATTCTCTCCTCCCAAGCATGTCTATCCATATCCCTCTCCCGCCTAGATTGTGGTGCCGTCTCCTTATGCACGAACAAATACCTATAGTAACCTCCCATTCTGCTAAGGTCCAAGGAACCCACAGAAGTTTCGCTATTGCCTTGAAGGGAGTAAGTAGACTCGTGGTAGTAAATATCGACCTTGTCACGCTTGCCGGAGGTTGTGGGTAAGACCAGTCTTTGGAACTCAAAGGGTTTGTCTTGGACTTTAAGGTTAGCAATATATACCAAAGCGGGAGGACGACGTCAGTATTGGAGGCCATACCTATGCATTCATATTTGCAGATCCTAGGGTTTCGGTCTCCACCTGCGCCCCAGAGAATCACATCTTCTTTGGCGTCGGTACTCATTTTTAGAAGTATGTAAAGTGTGTTTGCTGGCTTGGCTTTTTGAGATCTGTTTGTTCTGGGATACGCTGTGTAGAGTGCGCGGGATACGAGGGCCATATATAACGAATTCTATCGGAGCACTATGAGTCAGATCAACATGTGGTTATTGGACGTTGTTCTATTAATCACTTGTCTCTAATTAATCTACCCACAATAATAGGCCCTCCAGGATAGCACACCAATTTATTGTACAACACACCGAGTCTCCTTCCGAGGGCCCCAAACCCATACAGGTACGAACAGGTACTTTGCCTCGTTCTGGTATCTGCCTGTCATGGTGTTCAAGTCCAAGCGAGCTTCAAAGCCTCCAGTAGTACTTTGAAGCGAGAACGTGCTCTTGTCACGATAGATGTTCATTTTTCGTTTGTTGAGAGGTAGATCCAATCGCTTGTAGTGATACAGGTCCTCTTAAGGGTGCATGTCAGTAAGTGGTAACCTTGGAGACTAAATTGCAAACATACCGATATCTTTGTACCCTTTGCCCGTGAACTCTTTGGTTGCGGGGTCGTAGACGATAACTGGTTCATTGGCGTCTGTACGCATTTTGAAGGCTTTCGTGAGTTGTGAAGTTGTGGTGGTTGTTTTGAAGCTGAGGATTATTTGGGTTGCGAAATTGTACTGTGCTTCTTGATGTGGTAATGAGAAGATGGTGTTGAGCAAAAATGAGATATGAGGATTATATACGTGTCTTACAAGAAGTTTGCTATCTGAACTCGAACTGTCGGATTCACAGATTACTCGATTAATGATTATGGAATCACATCGTTCTGATTATGCTTCCCTGAATCAGACTTTGAAGAGCAAAGTAGAATAGAATCAGAGACATTGCGCCTGCTTAATCCAGTCATTTGAAGCAGCTAGTAACAACCATTTATCGAGTCTTCGGTCCTGCTTGACTTTTGTTATGTTTGATCGGTGTAAGCACTTCAAGCAAATCACTGGAATAGTCATGTTCTCCCAAGATTACTCAAACAGGAGAACCACAAGTGATCGAGTCATAGAATAACTTTCGCATCGACCTTGATCACCAGCTTCATGATATGAGATACCTGGTCACTATTCTGTAAGAACCTGGTAATTGCTCTGTCCACGCTATCAAAAGGTATTATACTAAAAGTCTAGTATAACTTAATTAATTGTCCTACTTTACCTCAGTTAACAAGGAGTGAAAACTATCACGTGTTTTAAACTATTTATATAATTGTAGTTATTGATTTAATTGTTTGAGGTCTTTAGGATAACATTTTTAAAACTTAGGTGTATATAGAGTAATACCTGTCTCTCTTACACACTAGAAAAGAGTATCATACAAAACCCCCCTCTGCAAGTATTGTAAATAAAACTTACCAATCAACTTAACTCTATATATAACTATTCAAGCAGAATAAGGCTTCTATATGAAAGATAATGTTAGCTAGGTATACAAAGAGTAATAACCATGTTATTCAACCCCAAATGTTTACCTATCTATGATACCCTATCATAAAGACTATCTTCAGAGTGTCATCTTACTATAACTATCATATCCAGCGTTTCGCCGGGTATCTAACAAATTTATAAGGAACTTAGTGTTGATTTAACGATATTTGATTTATACCAGTGGAAATATGTATCTTATACTTCGTAGGGAGCAGAAAATTTTATTACCACCATTTTAGAATGAGAAGTATGGGAGTATGGGAGTATGGGAGTATGGGAGTATGGGAAGTGAGACTTTTGAATGGGATAATAGGATGATAGATGTTGACTCCTATACTCACTCACTAATTCATAAAGGCTCTAATTGTATAGTAATACACCAACTGGCTAACAACCTTTCCTTTTCGGGTCCTGAAAAAAACTTCGGACTTTATACCTTGCACACCCTTTACTTAAAAACTGATTACAAATGCTCCCTAAATTATAAAGGCATACAAAATTTATTAGCTAATTCAGAATTAGGTAAACTATTATTATAGTAGTTCTTGAGTATTTTCCTTACCTTATTGTTACATAGCGCTATGTGGTTACTGAAAGAGAGCTCTCTTTTACAGGGGGAAATGCCGACGTTTTTTCAGGACCCGAAGAGCTTTACTATCCCAACCCAACTACCCACCACCCCTTTGACACTTACTTCCTCCTATACCCACCCTAACATCCTACCTACCCCATCAGCCTCCTTATCTCCAACATCTACAACAAAACAAAGAAAGGTTTCTCATGCCTATTCTCATCCTCATTTCCCTCTTCTCCCAATTTTTCAAATTCTGTAACCTCCCTCCCCATATTTCCCCGCCCGTCACCACTCACTTCCTCCCCCCAAAACATCTCGAGTAGAATCCCAGCTACAACCTTTTGTCCCGTCGTCGTCGGAGGGATCTTGTGTCCACCATAGTAAGTATATCTATATCTATACCCCAACCCCAATTCCCAACTCCAAACTCCAACTCCCGCCTCGAGACCCAAAACCCCCAACCCCAAAACCCGCACCCACACCGCGTCACAAGAAAAAAAACGGGAAAAAGAGACAAGCAGCCAAGTAAAAGAAGAAATAAAAAGATCCATTCAACATTAAAGAAGAAGAAGAAAGTAAGTAAAAGTAAAAGTAAAAGTATGCATAAGCACATACCAGCATCCAGAGAAACCAGTCTCATCCATCCCGTCCCATCCCACCCAGTTCCGTACCCCTCTTCAAAAGAAAAAGAACTCCTAGTCCCAAACACCCCCAAAAGAATTCAAACCAAAACTAACAAAAACATCATCGTTTCTCATCCATCACATACCCATAACTACTACTCCTCTCATGACCGCCAACCATCCCAGGGACCCCCCTCCCACCCCCTACAACCCCAAGTTTCTCATTCTGCACGCCATCACTCTCCTCACTGTCCCGTCCAAACCGAGGAAAGACAGCCGCGGACGGGTTATTCCTCGTGTACTTAGGGGATAGCGGGACGGTATCCTCTCCATACCCCACTGCGCCGCCCTCCGCACGCGTCTTGTCCCTCCCCATCATTGCGATGAGGACCCTGGTCAACCCAATAAGGACAAGGAATACCCAGAGACCGATGATTGCTAGGGAGATGAAGGCTTCGGTCTTCAGTCCTTCCTGGAGTTTATTCGAGATTTTGACAACGGCATTGGTGATTCCATCACCAGCGACATCTCCGGGGGCAGCGAGGAAAGAGTCGTCGGCTGTGGAATTGGTACGGCTGGCGATGGCGCCAAGCGAGAAGACGTCAGGTCGGAATTCTGGGAAGTCGATGTGTGCATGGTCGTGGACCCATGTGAGACCTTTTTCGATACCAGCGATTTTGAGACCGATGAGGCAGTTCATAAGTTCCTTCACTGGATCGTAGAGGACTGTGCCGCCGAATGTGACGTTGAGCGCTTCGGTCATTTTGTCGGTAAAGACGTTGAGGGTATCATTGACAGACTTGGTGGATGTTTTTACCCAGCCGAAGAGATCTTCGTTGACTTTGGCACCGGTACTGGCGATGACTTTGTTGGATTCTACGGCCCAGTCTGTGGATGCGTTGTTGAGTGCGAAGACGACATCGTCGGCGAAGTCGCCTACCTGGTCGGCGATTGCGGGGACTTCCTTCTCGACGGCTTTGAGAACTATGTATTGACATAAACAGCTGAAAAGACCAGCGATTCCGAGGGATAGAAGGAAGAGGGCAGGAATTGATGTAGCGTACGCCACAAACCAGCGCATGAGAAGTTGTTTCTTGGGATTCTTGAATTTCCCGGAAATCTTGATACCAACGCGGGAGGTGAATGGGCGGGAGGCGATATGGATGACATCCATGGGATCAAAAGAGTTCTGGTTCACCAGCTGGGCATGTTGTTGCATTCTACGCCATCGTTGGATTTCCATCCAGGCCATGGGGATACAGACCAGGACTGCGGCAAGAATGAGAACAACCAAGAAGACAATCTTGGCCTTTTGAATAACTTCAAAGAGGTGGGTAAAGAAGTCGTTGATCTTGGAGTTACCAGAACAGAAAGATAAAGCCTTCTTTTGTGCAACTGGGAAAACCGAATGATCAAACTTGTATGCGGGAAGAGACTCGTTGATGAGTTTCTTGATCTCCTCGAATGGAAGTCGAATCATTTTGTCGGTGAATTCGTGAACTTCCTTGAAGTCTGGGATTGATGCATTGAGTTTGTCGAGTTCGGCATTCATTTGGGAGGTATCGATCTTGATATCGTTCAACTTGGCAATTCCAGAACTAAGATCAATCTTTGGAGGAGTTTTGGAACCCCCAAAGAGACCCGCTGGGACACTGAGTTTGTCGAGGAAGCCATTAAGGGTGTCTTGGAATTTACCAGCGTCCTTAGCAAGGTCGCCTGTGAGGCCCTCAATGCTCTTCTTCATGAAATCGCCAACTTTCTCAATCATATTGAGTGCAACGTGTGCGCTACCACCAATAACAAGAGTGATGAGGCAGACGTATGTTGAGGTCATCATGTTGATCCAGAAGAGGATGATTTCTTCAACGCCTGTTACGGTAAGCAGTACCATGCTCATGAGACCACTGACGGCTCTAGTGATTCCATCGGCTGCCAAAGCGTTGACACCCCGTGAGAGATAATGTGGCATCGAAGCCATGGAGCTTCCAGCCTTCTCGACGCTCGTACATGCCGAGAGTGCTTCGGTTTTGGCGGAATCTATTGAATGGTTGATATCCTTGATTGCAAGGAGTAGACGGGCGACGATGAGGAGTAGAAGTACGGTCCATCGGTTGATCCATACTTGTGATAATCGAGCTCGTAGACCGAGGTATGGTGTATATCCAGGTGCGGTGTGAGGTGCGGCAACCCCTCGATCTGAGTACTCATCCATCTCATAATTGCCAGCGTTGAGGGTTCCGGGAACCGCGGGAACGGTGTTTTGTTTCCTTGCGGAAGACATCTCGGTATGAGACGCCAGTTTTTGTCTAAGTCCAGCCAGTGGAGACATCTTAGTATGTATTGTAACGATCGTTGGTGTTGATGCGCGTGAGGTAAAGTCAAATGAAGTAAAAAAAGTCGCAAAAGAGGCCCAAAGAAGGAAAAGGGTGAAGCGAATATTAAATTTTGTTCTGATTGATTAAGAAGATCGAAGGTGGCCGGGCAGGGCAATAATTAACCACGACAACGTGAATGGAAATCTACAACAATAGGCTTGTCGGGTGACCTCGCTTGAAGAACAAAGCGACTCAGAATAACACGCCAAGAAAAGGAGATGGATGATTGGGACAATAGTAGCAAAGAAAAAAAAAGTGAATAGTATAGACGAGACTGCGAGACTAGTGAAGCGAGTGGGGTCAACGTACACTTAAGAAGAAATGCAGTGTCGGGCGAGACCCTCGTCTCAAAGGGCCCTTTGTTTTAAGATTTATTTCTAGCGGGCCCTTTGGATGTATGTCTATTCTGGAAGACTTCGAGTTGAGGCGATTTGCTTTGTCCAGTAGGCGCACTCCCAAAATAGGCGCTTTGTTGTGAGAGAGCCTCTCAGCCAGTCAATTGTAGGCGAGGAAAGGACGTCGCGACTGAAGACTGGGGGGTGTTGTGGGCGGCTCTGAGCTGGCTGGTGGGTGGGTGAGTGGGTGAAGAGGTGGATCCGACTAAGAAAGCAATCCAAAATGTTTGTGTTTTCTGCTCCGTATTTCTTGACTTGAGAATGATTTTTGATATTGAAGAGTGGTGATGCGAATGTGGATGTGGATGCGGATGATTCATATAACCACCACCACCACTGCTTCTTACGAGCTCAATCGTTCTGCAAGGGGACACCAATGGGGAGCGGTGCGATAGTTTGATGGTGCCCATCTTCAGAAAGAAGTCGCCTCCGGGCCTGGGGGGGCAACTTCCCTTTATTCACCCAGACTGACCATTGAGGCCATCGTGATCCAAGTTTGAAGCTCCGTGATTCATTGTGCCAACATCAAACCCACCACCCACCACGATGCATCCTGACGACATTCAGATCATACAGGCCTCGGTTGAAGTGGTGGCTGTGCATACATTTTGATAGGAAAAGCTGCAAGAGGCACTTTATCCGGTCTGCGATCTCAGGTCGCGGCAGGTCCATTCTCTTTTCCCATCTGAGGCTCCAAAATGTTGGTGGTGGAAAGTTCTCGGGAGAGCAAGCGCAACTGTATCTCACCACTTCCACCAACCACCACTCCCCTGCCAAACTTCAGGGTCTTCCCAAAAACCGGTAATACCCCCAGCCATCTCCAAGAAATCTCAAGATCGACAACACCACCACTTCTCAAAAACGACCAACACAGGAATTCTCATAGAAAATCCCGCCTCGTGCCCGATAAGAACCTGACTCACATCTTCCCGGTAAGGGCATGGTCAGGACCAAAGAATTGTTCCCAAGATCCCGTTTCAAGCTTTCCCCTCGCTTCGCTGTCATTCGTCGTTGAAAGCCTCTCTAAGCGCCGTGCCACAGCTCCACATTACACGCTGCACTCCAGGGCTGGTTCTCAAGGGGATTGGGAGGGGGGTGGATGGTGGGGAGAAAAGTGGATTCGGCGCGTTTAGAGGTCCAGTCAATCAGCTTCATATTCACAATCAGTCGCCTATGACTAATAGGTGTAGTACTATAAATTAACTTCGTTTGAAGTTAGTATTACCAGTCCAGTTAAGAAACTTCATGATACGAGATTCACACATGAGCTCAGCCTCACAGACATCTAGAGTCAACAGAAGAATGTAATCTATAATAATAAAATGCTTAATTGCTCGCCAAATCTACGTTCCAACGAACCCCTCCAGCAAATTCAAAAAGTATATGAATACCCGGCTCTGGTTCCCAGTACCAACGCCCTAACCCTCACTCTCTAAGTACTCCAAACCAAATGCTTGGCAATGGACTGGGCCCCTCATAAACAGCCGCAAATGGTGGTGGTATATTTGGCCCGTTTCCCCAATGCTATCCAGTCCACAGGTCATCATCATGCACGAAAACGCCTTAAAAAAGAACCACTTCCTTCTATAATAAATACCTCATCCCTCAACCAACAGCGTTTTGACATCGCCGACGGCAGCTCGCGCGATCTTCTTCAAAAAGACCCTTTCGTCCGCTTCTCGGTATTTCTCCCATCCATCTAAGCCCTCTTTGGCTTGTATGCTAAGAGTTTCGTAACCTTGCTTGATCACTCCAGAAACTTGTACACTGGTCAAATGTTTTCCTTTTCTTCCTTGTGCGCCATCTGCCAACATTTGTTTGTAATGTTCAGTCACACTGATCAATGTCTCAATGGAACTAGTAGACCGATTCGCGAGACCATAACTATCCCTAAACTTGACTAAAATCTCGCCAGTTTCGACGAGTTTGTAGAAAAGGTCATCGTACGCGGCAGGATTAGGCAGAAAGGCCTCGCCAGCTGAGAGAGAGAGTGCAATCAAATTGACTAGATCATCAAGAAGAATCTCAATGTGGTTGAGATTCTTCAGATCCGCAGTGTAGGTAGTGAGAAAGCGGACAAGCGACAGAAGCGATCGAAACAGCTCTGACCAGTGATACGCAAGACGTGTTCGGGAACGAGATAGATGAGAGATGAGTCTTAGAATGATTCCGACGCAAAGGATGTAGAGATCTACATCAAGCCTTTTTCGTAGATTGTGGTTAAGACCATCAATCATCGTATCCAAAATACTAGCCGCCAGCATTCTTTCGCCACGAACTAGAGGCAAGTAAGGTGAACGCTGCCGACATAATCGAACCGACATCTTGCTCTCGTCACTGCATATCCTTTTACACAATACTTGATCCTCAATGAAAAGGCGTAGAATGAGAAGGTTTAAATGGGAGTAAAGTGAGTTTCTCAAAGATGAATGTGCGTGTTGTAAAAGATACGAGGTGACGGAAATGAAGCTGCTAATAGGAGCTTCAAGGCCCTTTTCTGCAGGTAACGTAACGAAATTAAAGCAAAAAAGTTTGTTCGCATGAGCGAAATCATATGTTGCAAGAAGTACCGCAGCCTCATTACTTGGTCTGTAATATTGTCAGTTTGTTCATGCAAGAAATCGGATGTACATACAGCTTCGAAAACATTTCCTTTGCTACTTCGGGATCAAGTGCAGGTTGAGCGGGTTTTTTTGCACCAGGTGCCATTGCTCCTAACCCAATCATACTGAGAGTATTGCTAATACTCCAGGCTTCTGGAAGATCATCCTGGATTGCAATATATTTGACCCTCGTATCTGTGCATGTATACCCAACTGATCTGATTATCTTTTGTATCGTCCCCTCGTTAACGAAATCGTCTAATCGCAATCGATATGGATTCTGGAATTCGAATTTGTTATAATTCGCGAGCAGGCCGAGTAGTGTAAAGGGTGTAAATGCGCGAGCATTGTCTTCGGAATCTTGAACAAACTATCTCGAGTCAATATCAAGCAAAATAGAGGGTGGAGGGATAGGCTACCTTCATAAGAGAAGGGAACAAATCACGATGTGTGAAATATGACAACAGACTAGTTTGGTATGCGCCAGATACAACAGCCAATGCCACTTCAACTGCTTTCTGCCGAACCTCCACTACCAAATATTAGTATCTTCAACAGGAGCGCAAAGACCTCGCCCCTTACATGTGACTCCTGTTCTTATTGTGACGTCCAGCGCAGCAACGAAATCGGTGAAGATTGAGTCCACTTGATCCAGTCCTGCAAGCACATTTATTATATCGGAGCTTGGATTCGTGTATTTCTTGGGTAGGACAGAAGCAAGGAAAGCTGTGATGGTCTACATTGTCAGCCTCGCCTCATATGTCGCAAGGATTGGCATCTTACATCGAGCGCATGCGCATCGGCTGGAGCGCTTCCTGCTTTGATACATGCTACCGCCCTTTCGAAAAGTTTCCGTGTCTGGTTCTGTGTTCATGTCAGGTCTGCCGGTCTCCTTCGTAGATTCGTGCCGTCATACCTGGAGATGGAGGAGGTCATCAGGGCTTAGTCCGTCCAGAATGCGATGCAGAGAAGCCTTATCTGGTCGCAGAAGAAAGAACTCCCTCCAGAATCCCTCTGGTTTCTCGTGGTCGCTTTCCTCTTCCTCCTCCTGGATAGGGCGTTAGTAACTGCACCCCTCTCCGAGTACATAATGTGGGTGGGTACCTTGAACAATGCCGTGTACAGCTCTACAATCTTTGGCTGGAAGATCTCAGGTCGAGCCTGCTGTGTCAAAGGCGAAGGCTCCATAATTCATGGCAGCAAGATTGAGAATGAGGATTTCTCGCGTCCGGCAGAAGAAGATTCGTGGTTATAAGCTTTACCTTGGTGCCTTTGGCCAAACTGTCAGGTCCAGGTCCCGAGGTCGCCTTGAATACGATTCGTCAAGGCTGGACTGGATGAAGGTCTCCCGTCTCCGTTGAAGTGTCCGTTCCGCATCGGCTGCTCCGTTAATGCGCCGAGAACGAGTCCTCAATGCAAACCCTCCGTACTCGGACAGGGGTTGGTGTCAGTTCTTTGGGGAAAAGTTCCGTGGCGGTGGTGCAGTGGTGTATCCCAAACCACGCGGAATCGTCCCTTCATGGCTGAACTATGCTGAAAGAACCTTCTAAAAGCCTTCTAAAGGACACTTTGCCCTATTTGCACAATTTGAGTCGGATGCCCCACCCTCTTTGTACAGTTTTGAACTTCTTCCATCTTGTGAAGCTTCTGTATCTGATTATTCACTTCTGCTTATGTTGGGAGGTTAGAAATAACGCGTCTCTGATTGGCCAGCCTTGGATGACTTCAGAGCCAAGCCTTCCCACCTAGACCTCGAGGGCCTACTGACTATCAGACTGAGGTGACTTTGCGGTGGGCCGATTTCACATCTTACAACTTCTGGTTACAAAACACCACCCCACAACCCACCTCTACCACTACCACGTCTCCTACCTTGTACTTTACCTCCTCTGTACTCACCAACACTTCCTAATTGTATTCTACCTCCTCCCTTCAATTCGCAAAATGCCCGTACAACGCATATTATCGCCTCTGGCGTCCTCGGCAGGCTCTGTCTTCAGATTCGCCCCGTCGCCAACATGCTCATCTTTGCGCCCGTGTCAATATCTCCTCCGCTCCTTCTCCTCCTCACAACCTACCAACGCCTCCTCGAAGCGAAAGATGCAGACGAGTACAGCATGGCAACCTCATACACTCGGTAGCCAACCTCCGCCACCTCTCACGGGAGGAATTCCCAACTCGGTAACTCCAAGCATACCCCAAGTCAACGACATCCGCCCACCACCACAACCAGTAGCGCAGCAAAATACTGCCACTACTCAAGAAGTACCCGAGTCCGCGACCACATTGAAGGGGCTGGGAACACAAAAATCCGAAACTGCGATACCAGCAACCAAGACAAGACGTGGATACACCCTCCGGCCCAGAAAGGCAGCTATGAAGTTAACCCCGGGCGCTGTGGAACAACTACGAACACTACTTGACCAACCAAATCCCAAACTCATAAAGGTCAGCGTTAAGAATAAGGGATGCAGTGGCTTGGCCTATCACTTGGAATATGTTGACAAAGCTGGTCCTTTTGACGAGGTGGTTGTGCAGGACGGTGTGAAGGTGGTCATTGATAGTGGCGCATTGATGAGTATCATTGATAGCACGATGGATTGGACGGAGGATAAACTAAACCAGAAATTCGTGTTTACAAATCCTAATATAAGTAAGTTATCTAGTCTCACGAAATTATTCAAGTTCGTCACTAATTGAATACAGAGGAAGAATGCGGTTGCGGCGAATCCTTCATGGTGTAAACTAGACGATGATGATACTATATATGGGCTGTATGAATTTTTGGGATCTGCGGGAGTTGCATTGGGCGGCGTTTCTACTTGGGTTTGGGTATTATGGATGGATACCAACCAGCATCAGCGAAATAGAGATTGATTTTGCTTTGGTTGCATATACGATATTGGTCATACAAGGTTCCGGTCTGGATTCATAATGGAATGGAAGAACTTTTCAATTTCTCCTCATAACAGATTGTTCCTGTAGATTTCTCTCAAGTCACTGACGGGGACCTTTCTCTTCCATGCAGCAAACGTATTGAGCAGCAAGTATGCACTTACTCCCTACCCGATGCTATTGAAGTCCAAGACCTTCCATTGTCTCTAATACTTCCCATCCTCATAATCAATCACTTGAGCCTTCTCAGCGATCGCCCCAACACTCTTGATAAAGGCCATATGAGCGGGATCCGATCTGAGATAGTATTCCATGTCTTCCTTGTTGGCGAATTGGGATACGAAGCCATGGGTAAACTCTCCCTGTTTTGTTTATTAGTCTGTCTATCTTATACTTTTGGATTTCTCCTCCTTGGGGGTGTCACTTGACGGGATGGGGAAAGGGAAAAAGGGAACATACACTCATTCCCTCATTCGAGATGTTTTCTCCCCCTGTTGATGAGAGGATGTAGGGTGCGTTTGTGGTGGGGTGGATGCAGTTCTTCGCTAGGGCGATCAGGTTTTTAGATGCCTGTTTTTTCTCTCTTGTTAGCATATATCCTTCTCCAATTTCGAATTTTCTTTCGTGGTTTTCTTTTTGCTTCTTTTCTCGTTTTCCCCTTCTTTGGTTTGTGAAGATGAATTGGTTGAGGTGAGATAGGTTGGGGAGGGGTATATGAGTAGGTAGGGAGAGGGAGGTGAGGTGATGTGGGGTAATGTGGGATTACTGTATAGTAAAGGTAGGTAAGTAACGTACCTCAGAGACCTCCTCCTTGGATGCGGAGTCCTTGAATTTGAAGAATATCATGTGAGTGATTCCCATTTTCGCGGTTTTGCTTTAATTCTTTTTGGTTGTCTTCTTTCTTTCTTTCTTTCTTTCTTTTCGTTGGGTTGGTGGTTGCGCTTGTGGTGGTGTGGTGATGCAATTGCGGGGTCTTGTTGCAGGGATTGTGTAACTTTGTTCAACTAGTTCAGTTTAGTTTTTGATAGAACGATCAGAGAAAGTGCGCGAATGGAGCTTTTTGATGACCTCGCGGACGGTCGGAGATACGGATGGAATGGACGGAGTAAGCAGTTTCTTTTGGAGGGTTGGTAAGCTGGGTGCTATGGTGTGGGGTTTTGAGTTTGGGAGTGTGGAACGGTCTTGTGTGGTTGTTGTACGTGTGGTTCTTGTGTGGTTCTTGGAAGGAGGGACTTGAGAGGGGTGAAGAGAGAGGGGAGGTGTGGAAAGTGGGAGGAGGGGAGGGGTTTGGGAGAGGAAATTTACCTACTGTAGGTAAGGGAACAGGATATCTATTGCTCCTTTGTGGAAATGGAGGTCTTGGGACTTACGTTGAGGTTCTTGGTGAGCTCATTTTTCTCAGCTGAATGTGATTCGAGCATGCATTCCGTATTGGCTGTTAAGATCTTAAAGTAAGATATGTCGCGCCTTCTTAAGATTTATCAGGGGTTTTCTTATTCTTTTCATGCAAAGCTTGCTTTTCGTTTCCTATACTAGATGGGCGGTTGAGTATGCTTCAGCAGCTTTCTCACTTCGCAGAATGTGTGTTTTATGAATACCCATGAAATGGAACGGGATACGAGCTTTGAGAACTTGTTAGGTCTTTCTTACCCCTTGTTACGGTCGGTTTGATACACAAGACAAGGTAGGTTGATATATCTATAAGCTAAAATGTATTGAAAAGGGGTGTTCGTTATGTACCGTGAGATTCTGTTTTCATGGGGACATGTACCATGTAAACCCCCCTTGCCTGAGGTAGCTAAGGAAGTTCAAATGCAACTTTAAATCAAGCTTTTCTAATCGTACCACTATTTATCTACACCAATGTTTAATGCACTCAAGCTTCTGGATAGGCTACTATTCTGATATTTTATGAAACAGAAAACTCCGGTTGAGGTGCTGACGGTCTACCTTTCCATTCCCTTATATCAATTTAGTACAGCCCTGTTCTCAGAGTAGGACCCATTACTATACATTTTATGTATTCTTTTTTATTTCATGACATCCCTTACTTTCTATCGCTAATTTCAACCATATTCCTCATGTTCTTTCTTTAGCTTAAAAACAGGTGATCTCAAGTAAGCAACAGGAAATCAAACAGAGGAACTCAAATAAGCGAGATTTACGGTACTCAGATGATTACCACTTTCCTGGACGCAAGTTACGGGTATCGATGTACTATGATCTATTTAGCACCAGATACCTAATCATTGACACTCGATAACTAGATACGGAAGCTTTCTTTTAGATTCTCCAACTGCGTAACTTCCTAGATATTCTTGAACTTATATCGAGGTCCAACTGAAAATCACCGATGCGTACGAGTAGACCCCTCCTGCCACAAGTGCTTAATTTACAACCTTGACTAGACCATGCATATCCGTTGCCTAGCAGAGCAAATCGCTGAACACGCATATGTCTTGAATGTAGTAAGCTTTAGCCACCACAAAACCCTAATCTAACGACACCGTTCCACCTCCTCATGAAATCCTCTCGTTCACCAAACACCGAGATTTCTTTTATTGTACATGGTCAGAGAACGCCTACTATACATCTAGCACATTTGTAAAGTTGTTAAATCAAACAGTGCGCGGAAAGCGTTTGAGTGTTGGAGAGACGCTGGGGGTTTCTTCTGTGCCACCTGCTGCTTACTTTAGCTGCATGTTTGAGTGGTATCATATCGGCACCATGATTTTTGTTTTACTTGTCTATACTATTAGATCTCCGAGAGGTTTTGAGGCTTGGAAGATATGGTGTTTGGATCTCTTTAGAATGAGGGGGTTTCTTTGTCGAGCTGGAGAAGACGTCACCCAAATTAAAATCCCCATCGGTGTTTGAGGATTGAAATGGATTTTCATCTTGCCATCAGTTTCCCTCTCCAACTATTGAATATATAAGCCTCCTCTCTTCCCCACAACCTCTTATGAACAACCAACATTCCCGCCCCCTTCATAATCCCACACAAGCTACACGCCAAAGATATTCACAATCTACAATCCCACGAAATAAAGACTCAAACTATCCTCCTCGAAATCATCACTGATGCCCTCGCAAGCCCCTCCCAAGCCATCTCAACCGACTCCAGCCTCGCAAAATGAGCTTGTGATGGTCCCTCGATCTCAGGGTCTATATCACTTGTCCACCAGCGGAAAGTACTACCAAGTCACTTGTAGTATTGACACTGCTGGAGATACCGCCTTTACTGCCTACCCTGGTGTCAACAATGCTTTGGAGTGTGCTCAGTTTATTCTTCTTTATGCATTCGCACTTTGTTCTGTGAAAGTAACATGCTGTATTCGTCGTTCGCTGATGTTCAACAAGTTGCAGGAAATTCAATACCTGGAACGCAATTACCGCCACCAATCCCGAATGTTTCTCCATCAGGTTCTACCTTGTCTCTCCTAATGGCCATAATAACCGTATCTTGACTTTTGCTCCTGCTTCTGGAGAGGAGAATGCTGCCATTGCCTAAAATCTGTTCGTGAATCTTAATTTGTAATGAACTTAGTTTCTTATGGCTGGAGAGATGAATAAAAAATGCGAGTGGTAATGAGACAGTCAAAGGCGGTTGGTGGATTGCAATCAGTTTTTGACAGCGTTCGGCAACTGGAATTCCATTCTATTCTAAGACCCCCTTATAGAATATTCTATACTAAATAGTATAAGTGTTAGAATATACTATTCTAAAGGGTAGAATATTTAGAATTCTAATTAGAATCTATACGTGACCCGTAAAAAAGTAGTTCCGGTCTAAGCGACTAATAGGAACCCTAGTTAGTACTATATCGCCGTTTAAGAATCGTATTAATACTATTAGTACTATTAATACTATAATAATAATATTATAATAGCGCTACTATATATCTTACTAGGATATTAAGACGTTTTAGTTTCGTCTAGCGGATCTCTAATATAACGATCGACTTAATTACTATATAATCGAAGTCTTTTACGCTCCTTTAGAAGCCCTAGAAGCGTTTAGAGCCCCCGCCTTCCTACCCTACTAAATCGAGTTTATAAACTAGCTCTCCTACTACTAAAGACTAATAACTACTTCTTTAAGGGTAAGAAGCCTTTATTTAATTAAACAATTATTCCTAATAAACTTATAAAGATATTAGTAGTATATATATAGCTAGGTTATATAATATTTATAATTAGAAGTATATTATATAAAATTATTAGTTAAGCTAGTTTTACTATATACTATTATAACTATTATCTAGGTATACTATTATTTATTAAGGAAGAGAATAAACTTAAGGTAGAGAATATAGGAAGGCCTTTCTTTCTATCTATAGATTTAATTAAGAAGTAATAAGAATAATTAGTTACTAATTAGTAGGATAAATTTCTCTCCTTACTTATAGTATATATTACTTTAAATAATCTACCTTTTTACTTTATTAAATAATAATCTATAAAAGAGCTTTTCGAGTATATATAACCTAGTATAACTATAGTATCTATATATACCTTCCTTTATATAATAAAATTCGAGTTTAATAAAGTATAAAATAACCTTAAAAAGGAATTAGTAGATTATATTTAAGGGGGTAGAAGAGTTACTTTAATAACTAATACCTAGACGTTAATTAATAATAAAGAATATATAGTAGTAATAGTATACTAGATTAATAACGATTTTTATTACTACTCTACTATATTAGATACTATTAAAATAGTAGACCTAGTTTATTTAGGCGAATATATAGCTAGTATTCTTTTAAAAGTAACCTTAAAGTATTATATTAAATACTTAATTATCTTAGTAACTTAAAATAATACCTTATTTAATAATACTCTCCTTATATTATATAAATCTAAGTTAAAACGCCTTTATTATAGTTTACGCTCTAAGGAAAAGAAGGCTAGGCTCTTATTATAATTTATAGTTAAAGATAGAGATATTTGTTATATATTATATATATTAAATCTTTACGTTTAGGATATAATTATAACTTTAAAAGTAAGTCTATCTATATAAACTATAGAATACTTATATTCTAGAATATAAAGAAGGCTAGATCCTAGAGTAAGTTTATTCTCTTTAATTATTAGTATTCTCTAACTAAAATAAGAGAGATTAATCTTAGTTCTAAATCCGCCTCCTTCTTTTTTAAAGCTTATACTTTAAGTATTATTTTCTAACGTTACTAGTTCTACGAATAACTTATTATAATAATAAGAGCTCTATTAATTAAGTTCTTTAAGATTCTATTAGATATACTAATACGTTAGAATTTAATAGATCTTTTCCTTAAATACTTTCTTAGACTTAAAGAACCTATATAATCTATATATACTATATAAAAGTTTAATAGCTTTATAAAGTACTTTTATTTATTAGTATTAGTTTAGCTTCTTAAGCCCGAACACTAAATATAATCTTATATATTCGTATAGGGTTCTAAAAGAGTATAGGTATAGATAGCTAGCTAATATATAGTAGTATTATAGACTATCTTAGATAGTACTACGTAATAACCCCTNGACGTATATATTATAATACTAGTACTACTTAAAAATAATTAAGTAAAATAAGTAAAAATATTAAAATAGTCCTTTCTCTATTCCTTAGCTATCTCCTCCTTTTTTACTACCCTTTCTACCTATTCCTTAACGTTATACTAGATACGATTCGTATTAATTAAGTTCTTAAGTATACTATTATACTTTAATTTAGTTATAACGTTAGTGATATTTTATAGTCTTAAGGTCTATAAGAAATTGTTAATCTCTTTACGTTTAAACCCCTATTATAATACGTTAATATTAATTATAAGTCTCTTCTCCTTAGTTATACTTAATTTAGTAATATAGTCGTATAGCGACTTCGAGTCTATATAAACTTTAAGTAGAACTATAGAATTAAGGATTTTATTAATAGTAGTTTTAATAAAGAAAGTAAGATCGAATCTACTACTAAGAGTATAAAGCTTTAAAGTAAAGATACTACGAGTAATACGTTTATACTTTATAGAACTCTAGTAGATTATATTTGCCTTTCTTATTCTATTAATAAGTATAAGTACGTATTTAATCTAAGAGCTTAGATCTTTAAGGTTAGTAAAGACACTATTTATAAATAGTATAAGTTTAAGTATTTTATTATTAAGTTATATATATTTAAGTTTTTATTTAGTATAATCCTTTATTTACTTTAAATACTTATTTAATAGGTTAATATTATCTTTTATAAGCTCTTTTATTTAAGTAGCGTATAATAAATCGAAGGTAGCCTCTAATTATAATACTATTACTAGATAGATACCTTGTACCCGTTATAACTTATATTACTACTATAGAGTTAGGTTTTCTTATACCTTTCTATAGGTTCTATAAGAATTAATAGCTTTTTTATAAACTTACTCTATTTATTTAGCCTACTTTCTCTATATAAGTATTAGTAAACTATTAGGCTCCTTTAATACTAGGCTACTATTAAACTTAATAGGTTTCTTAGTAAATAATTACTCCCTTAGCTTCGCTATTAGCTTAGCCTTATTAAGTTTATCTTATTTTTATTAAGTAAACTCCTCGTTTATAAGAATTAAAGTATTATTAGTTTATAATCTAATAATACCTTAAGCTCTTTCTTTATTAACGTATAGGAGATATAAATTATATATTAACGTCTAGTATTTAAATTAATTAATATAGAATTATAGGTATATTTTATACTAGTAGTTTCTAGCTTCTAGTATACTATACTAAGGTTTACGTATAAGTAATATCTTACCTTACTACTTAGGTTAAGGCGGATTCTTTAATAGTCTAGTATAAAAACGCTAGTTTAAATTAGTAAGAGATTAGATATAAGCTTATATTATATTATAAAGGTATAAATTAGACTCCTTAAAGCTATCTAAGGTTACAATTATAAGTATAAGCTATTAACTAACCCTTTATATTATAGGAGATTCTATAAGTATAAGGGATTTCTCTTAGTTGCCCTATACTTAAATAACTAGTCTCGACTTTATATACTCCTTAGGTATACCTTTATTCTAAACGTTTTAAATAAACTTAGAGTTAAATATATATATACTAGGTAGTACGTTATCCTTATTAATAATATTAATTACTCTTTTTTTAGTAAGTCCTTTAATCTCCTTATTATTAATAGCTTTTATTATCTTATTAAATTATTCTAGTTTAAAGGCTAGGTATATATTCTCTTTATTTAGTAAGTTAATTCGAAAGATCTTAGTATATTTACTATTATCTTACTAGTAGTAAACTATATTTATATTAAGTATCTATCCTTTAGAGTTAACTTTTATATAGAATACTAGTATATAGATCCTCTCCTTTAGAGGACGTCTACGTCTCTTTAGTAGAGCGTTTAGATTAGGTTTAGGTCTAAATATTAGTTTTTATTTTTATTTTAGAGGTAGTTAAGGGTCTTATAGTAGAAGTATACTTTATACTAGTATAGTAGGTACTTTAGGTACTTCTTAGCGTCGAGTTTTAAGGATTTAAGGTTCGTAGTTAAGTATTTATAGTTAACTTTTATTAATAAGTAGTAGAGCTACTATAGTATCTTAATAATTATTAGCCTTATCTTCTTTATTACTTTCTTTAGGTACTTTAGTATCCTTATTATCTTTGTAATAAGGTTATACTAAAGTAGATCGAAACGTTTTTTACTCTCTACGTTCTTTAATTATAATATCTTCTTCTTATATCCTTATTAACTCGAATAGTTCTTCCTACCTTCCTTTATAATTCGTAACTCTCTATATAATTACTAAATCGCTAGTATTAAGTGATTTTAAGTAGGTAGTTAAAGGTCTATTCCTAGTTCTTAATACGTCTCGAATTTGTTTTTTAGACTATAGGTTTTAGAGCTCTTTTATTACCTTAAGTATAGTAGTAGCTTATCGAGAGTATTCCGCTATAAAAAGTTCTTCTTCGGTTATTTATAGATAGGCTTTAAATACTAGTAAAGTTAGTATAATACTATTTAGTCCTACTAAGTCGTTTATAGTTTTAACTACTATTTATAATACTTTAGTATCTTTTATTAAAAGAAGTTCTACCTTAATAATATTATACGCCCTTCTTAATAGTTTATAGTAATATTTAACCTTACTAATTAAGTAATAAGCTTTAGTAGGTATAATAATTATTTTAGTACTTATTATTTTAGTATATAATTAAAACTTTTTTCTAATAAAGTTAGTTCCTTAATTATAGGTTAGAAAGTCTAGTAGACTAAGGTATATATCTATTTATATTTCTTAAAATAACCTCTAAGCTATCTTTACCTTTAAGTTATTTATAAACCTAGCTACCTAAAATCTAGTTAATTTATCTATATAATATAGAACTTTCCGGTTATTAATCTAATATATATTAATATAAATATTAAAGTTAAACTTTAAGTTATTATAAATAGTAAACTTAAATCTACTAGAAGACTTACTATATAACTAGTAATAGTAGTAAAACTTCTTTAAGAAGGTTAAGAACTTAAAGTCTATTTTATATTTTACTTGTTTAAGTATCTTAGCTAACTATTATATTAATAAATAGCCGAATTAATAGTATAATTAGTAGATATCTACTTTTATTAGTATTCTATTAATTACTATTAATTTATAAAGGTATATAGTTATATCTAGTTATTTATTATAGTTCTAATAAAAGAATAGGTAACCCTAATAACGTATAATAGGTACTTTTTTTCCTAATTTACTAATAAGTATATTTTCTAGATTATTAAATTTAACTTATATTTTATTTATATTTATAAGGTAGTATAAAAATAAGGTATCTCCTTTAAGTATATAAAACTAGATCGTACTAATTAAAGTATTAAGAAAGATTAAACTAATATTATATAATCCTAGTCTATTACTAAACTTAATATTAACTTGTCCTTTTATAAATATATTAAGTTAAGTATTATAAAGTTTATTATATATTATATACTATTTAAATCCTATAGTAGATATAACTAATACGCTAGTATTAATAATAATCCCCTAGTAGTATACTAGCCTATATTTATTTTAACTTTTAAATAAAACAAGGAATATATTTAAAGGTTTACTATTATCTAGTTCTATAAAAATAGTATATAAGTATACTTAATTTTCTAAGTTATATATAATACTCCTAGTAGAATCTTTATCTAGTTTATTACTATAAGCTATCTAAGTAGTACTATTTATAAAGATTTTTTTATTATCTTCTTCTTTATCTCTATTAATATAAATCTATCCTATCCCTAGGTCTTTATTCTATTATATATTAGTAGTAGCTTTAACTATAGGTTTAAAATTAGTACTTTTATATTCTATTAGATATTTAGTAAACTTTTATAGAGTCTTATATTTATTTTATCTATTAGGATTAGCTCTTTTCCTATTTTAAAACTCTTTACGAGATTACTTTCTTTCTTTATACAGGTGTTAATTAAACTAATAATCCTCTTTTCTATATATAAAATATTTCTTCTTATAGTTTAACTAAAAACTACCTAAACTAGGTAGATAACGTCTACTACTAGCTATAAGTAGTTTTCTATAGAATCTTTAATCTATAAAATATATATTTATCTCTATTATTAACGCTATATTATATTTGTTATATAGAGAAGTATTATAGACTATAGATTATTAAGGTATTATTACTTATAGTAGTACCTTAGGCCTTATTTTATTAATACTTTCCTAAACTATTAGAAAGGTCTTTATACTATTAATTAAATCTAGTACTTTTTAAGTTAAAGACGTATAAGTATTTAGATAAGCTAACGTTCTATAGTATACTAATATTAATTAATTATAGAATATATTATTATTTTAAAGACTAGGAGTTAGTTAGTATTAAATCTCCTCTATCTTATTTAATATAATATTAAAATACTAGAAGTATATCTTATTTAAGTTTTACTCCTTTATCTTATTAAGGCTAAGCGAGTTCTATTCCGCTAGGGAGTATATTTAATATTAGAAACCTTCGAATCGCTATTAGATTATAGTATAAGCCTTTTAGATTAAGGGTTTAACTAAAAGAGTTTAAATATAAGTTTTATAGAAACTAGTAGCTTATCCTTTAAGTATAATTAGTAGGGCAATTAATTACTTATTAATTAGTATTCTATAACTCGTAGTATTATTATAAAAGGTATAAAGTTTAATTAAAAAGTTATTTTTAGTACTATTAAACTTATTTATATTATTATAATAGTACTTTTTTAATACGGTTATTTCTCTCCTAAACTCTAAGGTATAAGTGTTCTAAAATAGCTTATTAATCTCCTTAGAGACTAGTATCGGAGTAATAGTATTAGTAGCTAGTAGTATAGGACGCTAGTATTACTAAAAGATTAGGTTATTTCGCTATAAAGTTAGGTTATTTTATCTATTTTATTTAGTATATTACCTATTCGTATATAATTATTAACTATATTATCTAATTAGATATAAAGTATAATTACTATATTATTAGTACTAGTACTAATATTTATCTAATACAAATACTAAAAAACTTAGGGTTCCGATAAATAATAGTATATTCGAAGCCGGTTTTAGTACTATATATAGAGTAAAAGGTAGTAGTACTAGGTTTTATACTAGGTACGGTAGTACTAGGTTTAGTAGAGGTAGTAGTTATATAGCTAGTATAACTAGTAGTAGTATAATTAGTTATATAATTAGTTATACTATTTGTACTAGAGTTAGTATTATTAAAAATAGAAGTAGTATTTCTTTAGGTTATTTTAATTATTTATTTAGTTTTAATAATACCTATATAATTTTATCTTTAAGGCCTTTAAATATATTATCTCTTATTAAAGAGAATATACCCTCTAAGCTCTTTTAACTCTTTTAACTCCTTTAACTCTTTTAACTTATTTGTAATCTACTACGCGAACTCCTTCTTAAACTCCTCCTTAAACTCCTTCTTAATAGTAATATTATTATTTCGTTATACCCTTAAAATACCTTAGCTCTTACTCTACTATTCTATATTACTAATAAATCCTCCTCGGCCTATAGTACTATTACGTCCTTCTTTTATAGTTCGAATAACGTATAATTCGTAGGTTTAAGCTTTCTATTATAGTCCCTTATTTTAATATTTACTCCTTTCTTTTAAAGTATCTCTCTTATATTCTTTACTACTATAGTATTTTGGCTTAGACTAAACAGCGTGCCTAAATTCGTATAGGAGAAGCTCTAGCTATATATCTCGAATTAAGGGGTAATTATATAAGGTAGGTACCTGATTCGAATAACCCAAATATCTAGGCTACTATAATACTGAATATTATATTCTCCCCTACTTAGACAAACAGTACTCCTCCTAGAGTATTAATAGCCTTAATTCTATATAGAAAAAGCTAGCTACCCCTACCTACGTTATATAGATTTTCTTAAAAAATAAGGTAATTCGTTTAAGATTTATATACTTATATAACGTTTAACCTATTCTAAGCTATATTTGTTTATAAGAGCTAAAGATATTAAGTAATTATATAGTTAAACAAGTATAGAGTACTATAGATAGTACTTACTAAAAGCGCTATAAATACCCTTAATAACGTCTAGTTTAATTATTTTAGGCCTTTTAAGCCTAAAGAATATATAAGTTTTAAGCTTTTAAAGGTTTATATTAAGGAGCCTTCTTGCCCCTCTTTTTACTTCTTTCTTTTAACTACTATAATATATAATATTCTTTTTTACCTACTTCTCTAATCTTCTATAATATCTTTTATCCCTTTCTTATATTCTTTCTTATCTCTAATTATATTTATATAAGTCCTTACCTTTCTTACGCTAAGTAGTATAGTAACTAGTAGCCTAGGCGGTTCTAGTAAAGACTCTAGTAGTAGTAATAAGCGTTACTCCGAGCTAGGTAAGGAGTATTATAAAGAAGACTAGGAGATCTTTCCCCTTAGGCGTCCCTCTCCTAAGCTTTAACTTACTAAGTTATAAATAAAGAATAAAAAGGACTGTATAAGAAAGAAGAGGTTAAAGGCTAAGAAGGTAGTAGATAAGAGGGTAGTAGAATCTACTACTTAGGTTACTACTAAGTAAGCTTATATAGTAGTAGAAGAGTAAGCTTCTTATAGCTGCTTTAGTAGAATTCTTATAGTACTTGTCCTAGTATTTTACTTTTTACTTTTTTACTTTTATAATACTAATAATTCTATAGTTATATTACTATTACCTAGCTACTCTTAACTTAGCTAAGGGTAAGG
>LT855408.1:3076583-3095252 GCA_900184765.1 Hymenoscyphus fraxineus
GAGGCCTAATATTCTATTACTAGTCCCTAATTAATTTTACGTAAACTACTTTTTAGTATAATTCCTTATTTACTTATTATTATACTTTATTAGTAGCTAAAGTTCTATAGAGGATTTTATTTAGTCTATCCTCTAGGCCGACTTTAGTAAGTTTAAAGGTTTTAGTCTTAGTAGAGTCTAGAAGTCCTAGGTAGGCTCTATATAATAAAAAGAAGAGGCTATACTTTAATACTAAGTAAGTATAAATCCTTATAGTAAAGATAACTTAGGTTAAGTATTTATCCTAGATATAGATACTCTTCTCTTATAAGGCTTTTACTAATACTCTACCTAGAATTCTATTAAACCGTTTAACCTTTCTATTTATTTATAGATAGTAGAGGGTAGTATAATAATACTTTAGCTTTATTATTCTTAAGAAGAATTCTATTATTTTAGAAACTAGGTTTATACTATTATCTAAGAGTAAGACTTATAGTATTCTATAGACTATAAAGATTTCTTTATAAATAAAGTCTATTATAGCCTAAAAATTCGCTAGTATAATAGCTCGAACTACTAGCTATTTAGTAAATCTCTTAATAGTAGTAATAATCTATTAGTTACTATATATAGTTAGTAGAAGTATTCTAATAAAATTAATAGACTATTCCTTAAACAGGCTAATATTTAGTTACTATAAGATAGAGGCTAGTCCTTATTTATATCCTAATTTCCTAGTAATCTAATATTATAAACAAGTTTAATATCTTAACTTAATATCTTATTCGAGAGTAGGCTACTATCTTATATACTAAACTATACCCTTAAGCCCTAGCTAGCTAAAGTAGCTATACTTCTTATACTTCTTGTTTAGCTAATTATAATAAAGTAATAAAGGAATATATAGTATCTTAAATCTATTTATTTTTTTAAATAGGACTTAATTATAGTATTTAAAAGTTAATATTAGGTAATAAGGATTATTAGTAAGGTCTACTAAGTCTTTAGGTATTAGCTTATTTTCTTTAAGAAGGGATAGAAAAGTTAAGATTTTCTTTTCTTATTTAGCTTTATTAAAAGAAGATATAGCTTTAAAAGAAGCTTTCTAGGTTATATTAATAGCTAGACTATCTAGGTAGAACTTTATTCTACTATTCTTTAGTAACTACTTAAAAGCTTCTTAGTATAGTTAACCTTGTCCTTTCTAATCTATATAGTAAGAGATAGTATCTATAATAGGATTCTCTTTACCTAAGTAGTAGTATAGATTAATATTATAGGTCTAAAACTCTACTACCTAGTATATAAGTTACTTTAAGGGTTCCTTAGTAGTCTATATATACTTTAGACTCTTATAATTAGTAATTACTTTTATATAANTTATATTTAAAGCGTATACTTAATTATAAGTAATTCTTTATCTTAAGTTAAGTATATTAGTTTAGTACCTTAGAGCTTCTTCCTCTTAAAAGCGATAGGGTATAAGAGGCTATTATTACTAAGTTAAAGGAGGGTATATCTAAGTACCTAGTCTAAAGCGTTAGTCTTAATTACAAATAGATAATTAGGTCGGGGTTAAGTAAGTATAGGCTCGCTTATAAGTTTTTCTTTTAGACTTTTAAAGGCTAGCTAATATCTTATAGTCTAAATAACTAGGTAGTACTTCTTTTTATAAAGGGTAGTATTAGTTTCTTTAAGTAAGTTACTTAGTAGACTTAAGATTATTATAAAGTACTAGATAAATCTTCTATAGTAAGAAGCAAGTCCTAGGAATAAACGAACCTTATATATAGTCTTTAGGACTAACTAATTCTAAATAAGCTTAGTCTTAGATATATAGGTCTTAATAACTCTATTTTCTACTTAATACCTATAAAATTCTATTTTAAATAAGCTAATTTTATACTTTAATAGTTTTACCTTAAGTCCTTCTTTCTAAAGTACTTTAAGGACTTATTATAAGTACGTCTTATATTCCTAGGTAGAATTTAAGAATATAATAATATTATTTAAATAAATAATATAGAATTTATTAAAAAAAGGCTAAAAAATCTTATTTATTATTATCTAAAAGGTTACTAGCGTATTTATAAGTCTAAATAGTATAACTAAGTACTTAAACTTTCTTTATTAAGTATTAAATACTATTTTATATTAATCTCCCTCTCTTACTTAAACCTAATAAAATCCTAAAAGTAAATCTATTTTAGAAATAAATTTAGCCTTTCTAATTTAGTTAAAGTAGTCCTAGATCTAGGGGAGAGGGTAAGTATTCTTTTTTATAACTTTATTTAAGGCTTAGTAATTAATATATATTTTTTACTTTCCTTCTAGTTTCTTTATAAAGAGTATAGAGAATCCCTAAGTACTTTTACTTATATAGATTAATCCCTTATTAAGTAGTTCTATAATTTATTTTATTTATTCTAGGGCCTAAGAATAAAATAATAAATATATTTAAAGATTTTTTAAAGAAGTATCCCTTATATTAATCTTATATTTAAACTTTTTTAGTAGAAGTATCTTATTTTAGTATCTCCTTTTTAAAATAATCCTAATATTTAATAATTAAGTTTTTAAATACTAGGTAGACCTTAGTTAAGAGGATAGAGGTTTTCTTATCCTTTACTATTCGGACTATATATAAGATAGCTTTTATTTATTTCGAGTTAAAGCCCTTCTTTAATCCTTAAAGTAAAATAAGGTTAAAGTAACTTATAGTTAAGGTTTAAGAGGTTTAAGTAAAGGTAAGAGTAAATATAGTTTATTTCCCCTTCTTACTTACTACTTAAATAACTATTTCTCTTATTACCTAGTTAATTATTAGATTATATTATCTTAGCTATAAGAGGCTAAGANTTAAGATAATAGCTATAATATAGAATATAAAGTCTTTAATTTAGAGAGTAAATATATAGTACTTACTTAAAGTTAGTATAGTATTATTAGCTATAGATACCTTAATCTATAGGCCCTAGTATAGCTCGCCTAGCTCTATAGCTATAAGGCGATTTATATAATTATAATCTACCCTACTATTAATAAGATAAGATTATTATTATTTAGGGTTTTTAGCTATAGTACTCTTAAATATTATAAGGGTATTACTAATATTAAAAAGGGAGGATAGTATAAAGTAAGTGTCTTCTTTTATTATTAAAGTCTTATTTACTATTAATATCTTATATAGTTAAAAATATAATAGAGAATTAATCTAAGTTATATCTTCTAGTTTTATAGTCTTATTATTATCCTCTACTCGGACTTATATAAAGGGCTTAGGTTTTTTATATAGTTAAGAGAAGAGTAGTCTTTCTCTCTATATCTAAAACAAGTACTATTAGTTCTATACTATTCCTACTATCCCTTATAANGTCCTAGGATATAAGAAGGTATATACTTTATTTAAGACCTATAGAAACTATTATATCTACCCCTTAAAGTAGATCTAGCCTATCTAGTCTAAGGCCTTCCTTTACTTCTACTTCTTCCTTTACTACCTCGGCTAGTAGAGCTTCCTCTATTTAATCTAAATCTACTATAGGATCCTCTATAAAATCTATTATAACCTTAACCTCTTAAAGGCCTACTCTTAACCTTATTTAGCTTTATAAAGGTAGTAGTATTAAAATAAAATCGCCTTTTACTATTATAAAGTAAGCGACTTCCTTTAAACTAGGCTTATTTATAGTTATTTATATAAGTAACTAGTTCTTTAAAGGTACTACTATTATAACTATCTTTAGTAAGTCTAGTATAGATTTCCTTATAAATCCTATTTAAGAACCTTTAGGACAAGATATAGTCTAAAAGTATAGGAATAAGGTTAAGGGCTAATATCTTTATTTTAGCTATAAAGTTATTAATAGTTTTTTATTAAGTTTATCCTTTAAATCTATTTTAAAGTCTATATATTTTATATAGGTTAAAGAAGTAGTTTATTAGTATTTCTATAAATTTATTAAATTCTATAGTAATAAGAGAAATAGGTTTAGGTATATTATCTTAATAGGTAAGATCTTATATATTAGTATACTAAGTCTTTATATTACCTTATAAGAATTAACTTAACTAAATAACTTTCTTATAATTAGCTATCTTTACTCTTAAAGTAAAGGCCTTATTATTACTAAAGAAACGTTAGAGATCTTAAATAAAGCCCTTTATAGCTCTAGCTCTTTATAATCCTAAGTAGGTTTTAGGGTTCTTTAAGTAAACAAGGTTCTATTATAGGCTCTAATAAGCCTAATTATTAGTTAAGATAGAGATTATTCTTTTATTAGAAAGGTTATAAGTAAGTATTCTTATACTTAGATTAGGAGGAGGATTACTACTACTACTATTAGTTCTAGAGTAATAATAATCTCTAGCTTATCTTATCCTACTAATTCTATTAGACTCTTCTTAATCCTCTATTTTAACTTCTTAATTATAGGTAGTAAAATTAATTAGTAGTTAAATAGGTCCTTTTAGTAGAATAGGTCTAAGAGAAGGTTCTAATAACCCTATAGGCTCCCTAAACTTTAGCTAGGAGTCTAAGAGAGTTTTAATACCTAGTATTCTATAGGTATTCCTTTAAAGGAAGTCTACCTTCTTTCTCTCTTAGTTCTTTTAAAAGTATTCTTTCTCGTGTCTTTCTAGTTCCTTATTCTATTCTTACTAGCCTACTATTAACGCTTTAAGGGTAGTAATTTAGGTTTATATATAGTCTATCTTTTAAAAGAGGTCTAGTTCCTAACGCCTTAGTTCCTAGCGCCTTAGTTCCTAACGCTCTTTACCTTTAGAAAAGGGACCGGCTTATAGTTTATATTTTTCTTTAGATAAAGATAGGACCTAGGATTCTTATAGTTAGTAGGTAAGGACTAATTAGTAATCTTTATAGTCCTCTTCTACTTAGGGTTAAATACTTCTCCGGCTTATATAAAAGGTTCGATAAGAGCTTTTAGATATAGCTTATACTAATTATTCTCTTCTTTAAGGGTCGGCAACTAAGGTTTATTTCTTAGGTTAAGTAAAGAGGACTCTTAAGATAGGTCTTAAACCTAGGGGTAGAAGTCTTATAAGTTACTATAAGTTTCCTCCTAAGTTAATTTCTATCCGTTTAAGCCTAGCCTAGAGGTTAGTAAGTTCTTATTATATAAGTTATTACTAACCTTAGTCGAGAAGGGGTTAATTAGTTAATTCTATCTTATTATAGTATAAAAGAAGCGTTCTTTAAAGAAGTTTATAATAAAGAAGTTTATAATAAAAAAGTATTTAATTATTATTATTTAAAGGGGAGTTTCTAATAAAGGATTCCTCTATCTTTTATAGCTAAAATATCTAAAGGTTTAAATAGTTAATAATATAATTACTTAAGATAGTTTTCTACTTAAGATAAGTTATTAGTTTAAGATTTATAAAATCCTAAATAACGTACTATTAGCGTAGTATTTTAGAATAGTACTAGAAAAGTTTTACTAAGCGAGTAGGTCTTTATAGCGCTTCCCCTCTAAAAGTTATATTATTTTCTACTTAAATTCCTTAGAATCTCTTTAGATTAAGTAAGTAATAGGTATATATATTATTAGTAAAGAGGAGAACTATTATAAGTAATAGGAATATAACCTAACTCGCCTTATAATCTAAGTTTTAAGGGTTATTACTTCCCTCGCTTAGACTTAGTATCTCCTAGCCTTAAATACTATAGAGCTCGATTATTAGAATATAGCTCGATTAAGCGAGTAAGAGATAAGGAGATAATTAGTCTAATCCTATTCTCTACCTCTATATAGCTAGTATCCTAGGTAATACTATTTAGTATACCTTATTGTTTTAATAAGCTTAGAATACCTTCGGTTATTAATTTACTACCTAGCGGCTTACTAATACCCTCGGGCGAATCCTATTATAGAAGAGTTAGTAGGAGTTTAATAAAGAGTTCCTACTAATAAAAGTATTACTACTATATATAGTATTTTAGCTTAGACTAAANCAGCGTGCCTAAATTTATATAGGAGAAGCTCTAGCTATATACCTCGAATCGAGGGGTAATTATATAAGGTAGGTACCTAATTCGAATAACCCGAATATCTAGGCTACTATAACACCGAATATTATACTACTATCGTTTATAATATCGAAATCTACTATTCCCTTAACCATCCTTTAAAGTTCGCTTAAAAGATATTAAATAGTATTAAACCTTCTTCTTTTCTACCTATATAATCCTTAATCTTCTTTTTAACGAATACTTTAAGTTTATTAGAAGTAGGAGCCGCTTTCTCTTTCCCTTTAATATTAGGATTAGGAGAGTTATCGGCTTTAGTTTTATCGTAGGTAGATATTATAGTCCGTTTATCGTAGTTATAGGGGTGTCTTAAGTTAGTATAAGAACTAGAGAGAGAAGGTTACTTTAAGGGTTATATAAAGAATTAGGTATTAATCTATAATTACTAATTAGTGTTAGTTTAGCTTCTTAAGCCCGGATACTAAATATAATCTTATATATTTATATAGGGTTCTAAAAGAGTATAGGTATAGATAGCTAGCTAATATATAGTAGTATTATAGACTATCTTAGATAGTACTACGTAATAACCCCTCCTTAGCTAGGACGTATATATCGCGATAATTAGATAATAATTAGAACGTAGGTAAGTAAATATATAAAATATTTAACCTTTTTAGAAAGCTAATAGTTATACTTTAAGCTAATTACTATCTAACTCTCTATTAAATAATTCTTTATTTTATCTACCTTAAATCCTAGTTTAATACTATAAAATAAACTTATATAATAAAACTTATTCGAGTTATAGCTACTATAGTATATATAAAACTTAGTAAATACTATTAACTTATACTTATAAATTCTACTCCTTCGGTTACTATAATTCTTAATCTATAGTATAAGTTATATTATTTTAAAAAGGTCTCTATAAATACTAGTAGAAAGAACTACGAATTATATAAGAAGGTTAAAAAGAACGTTAAGGATATTTATAATAGTTATAAGACTCGGTAGACGTAAATCGAATTAGCTTATTATAAAAGAGAGATATAATAAATTATATAATAATAAACTTATTAATATACGCTAGAACTTACTTAGATTAATCCTTTTATAGACTTTAAAGATAACTATATATATATAACTAGGGACAAATTAGTAGTATATCTTAATAAGACTTATTTAAAAAATAAGGAGGATTACTTATAGGTTATAAAATACTAGCTTAGTAAATAATATAATTATTCTATTTTATTTTAAATAGCTCGAGATTATCTTTTAATCTTAGTAAGTTTAGCTCCTTTAGAATAAGTATTCTCTAATAGTAGATAAATAATTATAAAGGATTATTATAAACTTAGTAGAGAGAGAGTTAAGTAGATTATTTATCTCTATAATTAGGGTATTATATTAGAAGATATATTATAAGAATTAATAGAGGAGGAGATTTAAGCTTTAGAGTTATATATAGGAGATAATAATAATTAATTAGGCGTAGGTAAAAATTATAATTCTAGCCTTTACTCTACTATAAATAGAGCTCTCTTATTAGCTAAATAGTAATATATATATCCTTTAGAATTCTAAATTCTAAGGCCTTAACCCTTAGAATATTCCGTTCTAAATTAGATAACCTTTAGAATATTCCACCTTAGAATAGAATCTTAGAATCGTTAGAATCGTATTCTAAGTGCCGAACGCTGGTTTTTGATGACGTATAAATACACTCGCTTAGCACTAAGAATCTTTACATGCCCCTTTGGTTGAAACTCCAATTTTGGACTTGCTAGCATAAGCGAAGGAGAATTGAAGGAAGTTAATTCAGATATCATGGTAATTTCGATGACTGATTTTCGGGAATACTGTAAGGACGAACATGCGGGGAGATTTCAGCTACACCAGCCAATGGGGAAAAGGGCCATCCTTACCCGCGACCTTTTCAACGCACCCATAACGGGACGTATTTGAACACCAAGATGACTTTCAAGACGGCAACACCAGGTTATGTATAAATTGGAATACGCTTTCATTTCTTTTGTACATACACTATCTCACATCCAAGCTCCCAGAAATAAATTAATCTTCGCCATCCAGCGACCCGGGAGAAAGAGATCCGTCTTGTCCTCCACCTGGTTGATCGGCTTCCTCTTCATTAACTTCTACATCATTAAATGGATCGTCTCGGAATTTGTTGCGACTGTCAATCATGTCTTCCAACGGATCCTCAATTGACATGTGCATAACCTCGACCTGTTTGTCGTCTTCTGGCTCGGTATAGCGGCCCATCTTCTTGTCAATATTCCTTTGCCTCTGTGGACGAATGGTACTTCGTTGAACAATAGGGTAGTAATATGCTCCTTTTTGACGACGCCCATCCTTACCATCAGCCAATGCAATAATGACTTCTTCATCATACTTTGTTGCGGCACTTCCCCCCACAGTAGCACTTTCATAAGCTCTGACTCTTTTGAACTTGAAGCTGCGATTTGTTTCTTGGTTTGCATCTGTGTACATGTCTGTGTACAGCTCATCGGATTGGTGATCGTTGTCGAGGATATCGAATTTTCGCTTGAAGTTCACCGCCGTAGTTGTGGTTTCTGGCAGGAAGAGGTTGTACTTTATTGTTGTTTCGGGGGCTGGATTGTGTACTGGGTCACGTCTGTGTGCTTCTTCTTGTGCGGCTTTTGCCTCATTCTCAGCATCCGTTGGGTCGATGGGAATTAGCATGCTGTTCTCCACACGTATATCGTATGTAGAACTAGGCGGGACTGGATTTGAAAGAAATTTGATAGTAACATATCCTCCCAAATCTGGAAATGCATCAACATCGGGAAGCAGAGGATAAGCATCCACCAGCTGCACATTTCGCTTAGTGGGATGTCGAGCGAGGCTTTTGTTCTTAAGATTTTGGGCGGCGTTTCGGAAGCTCTGTTCAATTTGTGCTTTGATAGCTTCAGGCGACTCTTTATCTAGATTTGGTGCAGGCCTCTTCTTTCTGCTAGCAGCGCTATTATTGATCAGGGATTTGGAAGTTGCATTGTCGAATTTCGATTTCGAGGTATACGAGGAGATATATTCGGTTCGTCGCAAGAATGAGACGCCCGTATCCGAAAACTTAGGCTTTCCAAGTGTCGAGAGGGGTCGTAGGAGAGCTCGATCGTGAGGGTGAGGAACGGGTAATTCCAATGGCGCTTGAATTGCTAAATAGATGGTAAGCAATTGCGCATATAAAAGAGTGTTGCATACTTACAACTCTCGTCACCATCAAAAATTCCTGGCATTCCCACCAGATCTAATGGCATTCCAAGCTCAGCATCTGCTTCGATGTTGAGCGGCTGATCTCGTGCAAGCCGTGACGCGAAACCAGGTGTTGTGTATTGCCCACTGGCAAGGCCAGTGTTGGGTATCTCGAGGAGCTTCGGGGGGTTAGGCGGAGGCGGGAGCGCATTGGAATATCGAATTCGTGCGATGTAGTCTTGCGCGACAACGCGCTCGCTTCCTCGGGGTGCCGAAGACGACATTTTGGATTATGGAAGCTGTAGATGCTATGGTGTTGAGAGCTTGATGGTTTTCGCGAGGCTGAAGGGAGAAGGTTAAGGATCGGAGGAATACAAGGATCGTACGAATATCTTGGCGTTTGTCGTCCTAAGGCTTCAGGCTCTCCGATTCAGGGTCACTTCGTTGGACTACTCACCTTCAAACAGTAACACTCCTTTGTAGTTCAACAAAAAGCCAATAATTCAGCACGTTTGTAAATGTAGTCGGAACTCTAATACTAGGAGGAAAAACGACAAACTCTAGGTCATGGGACAAATTTACCGCAGAAATTTAAACCTTTGCATAGCCAAACAGCGGATTTCCTGACAGCAAATGCACAGGGCTAACCTTTATTATACATTTGTCTTTCAGGTTTCCTGGTACCCTTAATTCATTATCATGGTTGGTATGGATTAATTTTCATTGGGGGGGCAATAATGACAGACTCACGTTGGAACTTCAAACCCAGCAATGACAAAAACACATCAACACCATTTTACTTAACGGATTGCGTCATTTACCTTCTTAGTCCCAGGCTTGAATTTGTTCTTCTATATTTACGGATATATTGGTAGATCTGCAAAAATCTATCATTGACTGGCGCCCCCACCCACAGTGAAACTTTCGCTTAAGGCGGTGTCAATCTGTAGTCCCCTGATACACTTGCTGATGTGACTCCTTCTGATGAATTATGGAAACTGATCTTTTATGGGACTTTCATACTTCAGCGGACCCTATCAACTTGATGATTTCTGTGTTGATTATGCTAAGTGCTTTTATATCGCAAGTTCAATTTGTATATATCCTCCGTCACCTAGCGTGACTCTTTTTCAATGAAAGATACAAATCATAAAGTCAATTACTTTCTTATGATTTGCTTGTGAGCTAAATCATTCATCAAATTATTAGGAGAAAGGCATCGCCTAAGCCCCACCACGTACCACTTATTTCTAAGCTAGTTTACAAAATCATTACTAAGTATCAACAATGCTTAGGCAACCATTCCTGTTGTTCAAAATATCGATAAAGCTGTGCTAATAATACTTCAAAATACTGTAGACTTTCATCTATACTGCTTGTTATAATATGCTCTTAGAGGGGTTATGTTTATACTAAAGAGGGGGATAATAATAATAGTATACGTAGCGTTTAAAATAATTTAATTTAATTTAATTAATAGTACTTAATTAGATTAAATTAGATTAATATATCAATTAATTAAATCAAATCGCTTAGTAATCGAATTAATTCAGATTCATTTAAATTAATATAGAGTTCGATTAGTTTAAAACTCGAGGTAAAGTCCCGGGCCTTAAGTAATACTTAAGGTAGAGTCTAAGGTAGTCCGGCCTCCTTATATAACGTATATATAGAGCTTATAAAACTTTTATATAATAAGACTCTTCCCTTACTTTAGTAGAAGGCTTATATTACTAATTATTTATTATAACTAGTATAGAGGGTTATATAGAATTATATAACCTACCTTATATTATTTTATAAAATAGGAATTAATAATAAAAGGGATTCTAAAGGCTATACTATAACTATAATACCTTAGTAGTAATAAGTCTAAAAATCTAGGGGTGTTTTATAAATAAGGGCGAGGATATACTACTAAAAGATATACTATTTAAGGATAATTACTTTATACTTTAGTTACTATTTATAGTACTATATATTAATTAATTAATAGTCTAATTAATAAATCGGTTAATTAAATTAAGTAGACCTATTAATCAAATTAATTTAATTTAAATTAGATAATACTAGTCTTTCTACCCTCTTTCTACCCTTTAATTCTTTAAAGCGAGGAGGAGTGATCTTTAAGTCACGTGACTTTAGTGAAATATTCCTTATTCGTAAATTATAACAAACACTCTAATTCTTATAACTAACAATTAAGACGCGAGACTATAGTCGATTTACCTACGCTAGTACTTTGGTTAGTTAATGAAAGATTCTTTACATATGTATTAGGTAAATCTTACTGTACAAGAAAATGCCGGCATTAGCAAAAGAAGCTTGTCCCATAGTATAGCTTCCCATCGTTTTGGTAGCTATACTCGCAGTACTATGACTATTGGAAAATGAGACAAGAATCCAATCAAAACCTGTGTTGTTGCGGGGAAAAGCAGCAATACTACGCTACCTCGGCTACTTAATTAATACCAAATGGGAAAGCTACGTAAGCGAGGTGCGTCGGGTTATTCATCACAAGCTTACTTCTTAACCTCTATCGATCAAGTGACGAAGACATGAGACTTACTTTGAGAATTTTATAAATACATCAAGAGGTCCCAAAAGTGTTCAGATTCCAAATGCGAAAACAAAGATATTGTCACACCATATCGTCGTTTTTACAAAATAAAGACTTACATCTCTAAGCCAGGTCTCAAAAATACCAATAGTCATAATGAGATTCAATCATATCTACATTTTTTCTTTCCTCCCACTCATTACGACGCTCGCATCGCCTACGGGCGAGTACATCTCATCCAGAGATATAGGCGAGTGTGTTGGTGGAATTGGCGGAACATGTGCCGCAGGGTTATGTTGCTCCAAACACGGATACTGCGGTATGTTTCTTGGCAGTAGAGAGATATGTTTTTCTACTGCTAAAACGCATTTCAACCCCCTTGAAACTTTTCTCGAGTGTGAACTGACTATGAACTCTGGGAAATAGGTACGGGGCCAGAATATTGTACCCCAATCCCCGGCGAATGTGCCAACTATGGCGGATCTTGTCCTGCGGGAATGTGCTGTTCACAATGGGGTTGGTGTGGAAGCGGTCCTGATTATTGTCCTCCAGCACCGGGAGTTTGTGCTAATTATGGAGCTCCATGTCCTACTGGAACCTGCTGTATGCAATATTTCCTTACGCTCACTTATCCGAAACCCCTCCCTACCTTTGTGGCCTTGCGCCAGGGCCAAACTCGCTTCGTGAAAATTTACTTGCTGATTTGTCCTAGGCTCAAAATTTGGATGGTGTGGGACTGGGCCAGACTTTTGTGGATGAAGGAAAGAGACTGGCAAGATTGAAAAGCAGTGGCGCTGAAGTATATCTTTCGTTTAGTGAGATTCGGGGAAATGCAAAGTATTTTGAAGCTGGTGTATTGTTTACTGATCTATATTTAAAGAATTCTGTGCATGCTTGGTACTAGGTAGGTCTACTGTATTAGACCATCTGTGAATTGGTTGCTTGTAATCTTTGAGAGAGTATTTTTACTTAAGAGCAATCAGATAGATACTCCCAATGTTTCTATAGTCCATTTCTGTTTCTTTTAGATCATTTCACAATGTTCGTAGGCTATATGGATTCCTTTATGTCTACGTAAGATACGTAGTACTCTGTTCACACCATGTAAGAATTTATTATATTAAACTTCTAGTATAAGCAAAACAATTGTCGTAGGATACCTAGGATAATGGAAAGTAAGAGTTAACAACTATTCTAAGCCCCTTATATACCTATGTTATTTGCACAATTCTTTTAGAATATTTTTATTCCAAGAAAGGTGTATACAGAGTAAAGATTATGTCGCTTACAAAAGTTTGCATGATTTACTCGCCAAATGCAAAATTGCTCAATAATACCTAAACCCACACCCTTTTTTGACTACATTTCATCGATATGGCCTACTTGAACATTTATTGTCACTCGTTATATATTGTAAGCACTAAAAGAAAGGCTTGTTATTAGTTTTTATTTATATTTTACTAGCTAGCTTTAAGTACTCATAACTTACCTATATATAAGAACTACTCCTAATTCCAGGCTAGTATATCTAGCTAATTAAGAGGCTCGATTAGTAGAAAGTAAGCTAATAAGTACTCTTGGCCCGTACTCCTTTCGGGGGTAATAAGAACTAAAACTAGGTTTAAAAACATACTAAAATCCTACTAAATCGTAAGGCAAGCCTTCTAGCAAGGGGATCGTAGGTAGGATAAAAAAGAGCTTTAAAATTTAACGTATAATAAAGTAGTAGTATTAATAGAGGAACTATAATATACTAGGAGGGTAGAGTTATATACTCCTCCCTAGCTAAGTAAGCATATCTTCCTCATTTACTATAAACCCCTGCTATTTAAGTGAACTAGAGAACTAATGACAAATAAACATCTTTTAGTCAAGTCCTATCAAAAGTCATCTTCAACAAGGGCCCATGGTCACCGAGTCATCTTTGTTCTTATTATCTTGAAATAGTAAAGTCAATGTATTTTATTTGGTTCCTTCCTTAGAAATCATTTTGTAGACGTACACGGCTACCTGGGAATGACTTAACACCAGATTCATATAAGGAACTAAGACCGAAGATCACTAGAGTAGTGCTACAGTTATCTAATTTAGCAAGCAGTGATTTATACTTAAATTCATTTAATATGATAATGACCATGTAGTGAGCTTGAAAACAGAGATTTCCAACCTCCATAGGTGAAGTCTTCTGCCCATGTGGATATATGGAGACTACGATGTCATGTCCCAACTAAAGCCCATTCACCCTACCAGTGAGCGCGAAACAAACAATATACACATCCCAACGGGCTCTTTCTGAATAAAATTCACCTCTTGCAGGTCGTTTTCATGTTGTGAACTAATATCAGAGACTGTTCACAGGGCAGGATCCAATCCCCCTTGTAATCCTTCCAATCCAAAATATTTACCAGCAATTTACAGACTTCATTGAAGCCAATTCATCGAACGGTAAAAACACATCTACGAATCCGAGTCAACACGAGAGATCTCCTTTTCCTGGATAACTGCCAACTGACAGTAATCTTACTATACAAAATGCGGCCAGATACAATAAATCGACTAAGCCAACCCAAACGCCGTTCTTCTGAAAGCGAAAGACCGCCCAATAGATCTGAATCGAGTCGGACATCGGTTATGTTGAAGGCGACCCGACGCTCAAGCCAAACCATTAAGCCCCCAATCAAACCACGACAGCGAAAGTCGTCGGATACTGCGAAACATTTGGATGTATTTCAACGCCTGAGTCAACCAAAGAAGAGACCATCAGCAACCAGAAACCCAGTGGAGCCTAGCAACTCAGGTCAACGGGGATTTCAAACAACCCGCGAACTACCAAAATACCAGCATAAAAACACACGAAATTGTGCAGTCTGTATGAATTCAATGGATGAGGTCAAGGTTTGTCTTGCTACAAGCTGCGGACATGCGTACTGTCGCCCTTGTATTGTAGCTGGTCTCAGATCCGCGCTTTCTTCACGTGAGCTGTTCAAGTGTTGTGGTACTCGTGTTTCTGTCAAAAATGCAAAGGGAATCTTGCCGCCTTCGTTGATAGAACCATACAAAGCGCTGGTGACGGAATTGACAACTCCTAATCCCACTTACTGCTCAAAGTCTACGTGTGGAATATTCATACATCCTGCGACGATCAAAGGCCCTACTGCCACATGTCCTGGGAGTTCGGCCAAAACGTGTGGAGCAAGAACGTGTGTTATGTGTAAGAAGGCTATTCATAAAGGTATATGTGAAGAGGATAAAGAGGGAAAGCTGGTTATGGCTCTGGCAAAAGAAAACGATTGGAAGAGTTGTCCTACCTGTGGACGTATGGTAAATAGGGATGGAGGTTGTCTACACATGAGTTGTCTTTGTGGAGCCCAATGGTGCTGGAATTGTTCAAGAGCATGGAATGTCTGTAACCAGACTTGCATAAGAGATTACTAACATCTGGAGGAGCGAGAAACTAAAATGGGTGGGGAGAATGGTGTTAATGTAGTCAAGCTTCCTCCTTGTAGTGCCAAGGGCAGCTATTTTGCGGAGAAATTATAGTTATGCATCTGTTGGTGGTTTCTAGATTCCTTTAAGATAAGGACCATCGCCAGGCTAATGTAGTACTTGCGGTATTTTAATCCAGAAACTCTTCTCTGGATTGCTTTTGAAATAGTGATACAGGTCTTACAGTATATATTTTTTTCAGCTGTGTCACAGTATAGACACCACAAGGCTATATACTGCGACTCTCTGGTAAACACAATAAAAAGTCAGAGACCAAATGATGAGAAATTTTCTCGGGTTCCTTCGTATTTTGCCGTGATATATAGTTGTTTGCCGTGTAATTCTAATGCACCCATTATTCGTCGGAATTCATAGGACCTCGGCAAATAACGGAACGTTGTGTCCAGGAAAGGTAAAATTCGTGATTTTATTCACTGGTAATTGACTGAAATACCCCTTGATATATTATAAAACCTGAGATGCCCCTTATTCAATTGGAGTTGGTCTGAAATACCCCTTAATTGAAATTGGGGGTATTTCCGTCGCAAAACAAGGTTATATCAGGTAGTACAATTTTATATTCTTACGTAAGGATATTATAAGTGATGTATTCCTAGGTGAATCAGATATTGTTCTTACGAACTATATCTGTTGCGATATATCCACTAGTTATCACGTAGATTATAAAGCTTAGCATATACGAGTATATATAGCTAGTACTCGACCTTTCTATAGTATTAATTAATCAACTATTATACTAACTTTTATATGCTTTTATTACTACTATTTTATACTATTATTTACGAATATCTCTTATACTAATACTAATTAGTAAGCGCGTATAGATTAGAGAGATTACTACTATAAGTTTAGGTAGTATACGATAATCTCTTATATTATTGTCTTTAATACTCGACCTCTTAATTGAGCTATTCGAGTCCTTTAAAGTATAATAATTATACTTAAATATTAAACTTCGACAAGTACGTAATTATCTAGCCGTTAAATCCTACTCTTATAAACGCCTTTTAATAGTATATAGAACAAGTTACCTTTAGTATTACTAAAACCTTAAACTAGGACCGAAGAACCTTAATAATAATACTTTAATAGTTTAAGAGGATTAGAATTATAAATTATACTATTTTAATTTTAATAGTCCTTTCGAGTATTACTTTTAAATCCTACTTTTTTAATCGCTGATTATATAATTATAGTAGCTATATAACGTATATTAAGGCTAAACCGCGTCTACCGACATGTCCTCTTAGTAATCGAGCTAGGTAGCCTAGCTATAATACTATATACTATTAGTATAGTAAATACTAGGTTAAGAGCCGGAATCGATTTATAACTATCCTAGCCTATAATAATAGAAGTATTAGAAATACTAGGAGCCTTTCTACCTAGTACCCTTATACTATTAATACTACCTTCTTTAGTAATACTATTAATAATCGACACTCCTATATACTAATAACCTAGAATATCTAGACTTAACTCTCCTATAGTTTAATAATAAGCCGAGTTATCTAACGAATAATACTTATATAAACATATAGTATACTATAATACTAAATTGTTAGGATTATATAATAATAAACTCTAGGCTACCTTCTAGGACAACTTTATAGGATAGAGTAAATAAGACCTATAGGAGTATAAAAGAAACTTAGTAACCTATTTATATAATATCCTTTTAAATTAAAGAGTTTATTTATTAAAGGCTAATTTAAATACTTAAATAACCTACTATAATACTATATAGGATACCCTTAATTAATACTACCTATATATATAGATATATAATAATCTAATAAAATACTCTATAAAAGTAATAACTTTAAAGTCTCCTACTCTTATTACTCTAATAAAATACTTTAATAAATACCTAGAACTATAGGATAATAAGGTAAAACCTAATATAATAAGTATTCTACTACTAGTTTTAAGGGGACTATATACTATAACTTTTAGACTAACTACTAGCTACTCCTATATAAACTAGGCTAGACTAAGACTTTCGACTACTACTGCCCTAGCCGCCTATAACGTAACTACTCCTAATATAAAGAATATATAGCTTACTAAAGACCTCCTAGCTATTTTATAGCTAAGACTACCTAATAAATATAGCTAGGAACTAGTAAACGTTAGTAAGATAATAAAGGAATCTATAAAATTCGGAGAGCTAGAGGATAACTTCTAAGAATAACTCTAGATATTTATAGATGTTTATATAATAGCTAGGCTAAATAATAATAACTAGGCCCTTTTATTAGTACTACCCTACCTACTTAAAGGACTAGCTCTTTTATATTATAATAGTAGTATCTATCCTTTAAATATACTTTTTTACTAAGCTATATAAATACTAGTAGATCGATTTAAAAATAAGGACTACTAAACTAATAGCTTAGTAAACTAGAATTTAACTACTTTACGTTCTATAAAAGTAAAGTACCCTAAACTATAACTATCCTAGGTTTTTAACCTATATTTAAAGAAGTTAGAGATAATTAGACTATATCTTATAGTAAAGTTTTATAGTAATCCTATATTCCTTAACTACCTAGTTATTAAATACTAAGACTTCGAAGTATACTATATAGTATATAATAACCCCTCGAATAACGTTCTTAGTTTTATTTAAACTCTTTAAACTTTGATTATAAACTAGGAATATACTAATAATTAATTCTCTATCTATTTTATACTTAATTAATCGCCTAGTTAATTTTTAAAAGAAACTTTATTTATAAATTAATAATTCGGAAACTAAAGTAAGTTATATAGACAGCCCTATTAACAAGGTTCTTATATAAGATATATACTATAAAATAATAGATATATAAACACTTCTAAGTATTACGTTTATAAGAAACTAGGTTATAGACCTTATAATTACTCTAAAGAAGAAAGTAACGCCTTATACTAAGCGTATAGAGCTAAATATAACTCTAGTATATTAAGGGANAAGCTTAATATCGAAGATTATAAAGATATTAAAGACCTAGATATTAGTAGAATAGTCCTCTATAACAAAAATAATACCTATAATACTAATAACCTAGGATCTACTTTTATAACAACCCTAGATAACCTTAAAGATAATTCTACTCGATTACTAATAAATTATCTTTATAACAAAGCTCTTTTATACTTAATTAACCCTAAAAATACTATAGATCTATTAAAAGACTATAGTTAAAATCTAGAACTACTTTAGTACCTAAAATCCTACTTCTTTAGTATTATAGTAAACATAGGAGCCGCGAGAGTATTGTTAGTTAAATACGCTTAGTTCCTTATATATAAATCCTTATTCCTAGCTACTAAATTAGATAAAACTATAGCTAGTTAATCTAATATAAGATATAGTATTAGTAAGACCGAAAACGTAGGTTTAGTA
>LT855408.1:3095307-3110718 GCA_900184765.1 Hymenoscyphus fraxineus
AGACCTCGATCACCTAAGAATTATATATAATAACCTTACTAAAAAGGTTACTATAAATAAGAGTAAAGCTTTAAAAAGTTATATAACTATCTATATTTTTAGCTACCCCTTTATCTAGTAGGGTAACTAATAAGTAATAATAGACAAGTTATATAGAAAACACTACTAAACCCTCCTAACTAAACTAGAGCTCCGAAGGCTCTACTAAAGATTCGAATACCTATCTATTTATAAACTATACGAAATACTTTAGTAAGCCGAGTATACTAACGTTACTTATAAAGTAATAGAAGTACTTAATAACTACTATAAAGAGTACTAAATATACTAAAAGTCCCCTAGTCGATTTAAATTTATAATCTATAACAATTATAAATTTAACTTTAATATCTACTTTAATATCTTTTATATTAAGAATAAGCTAGTAGGCTATTTAGTCGACAAGGCTACTAATTATTAAGCCAGCGATTAGCTTATAAATATCGAGGCTAAAATAGTATAAGAGCTTATACTAAGAGAGTAGATTTATATATACCTAGGACTACTAGATATAATTACTATAGACTAGGGTATATAACTCGCTAGTAGAGAGTTCTAAATATACGCTAAAATAATAGACGTAACTATTAATTTAGTCCCTATAGAGGTATATAATTTAATTAGACAAGTAGAATAATACTATAAACCTATATAGCGAGCCTTTAATATTATATTAAACAAAGCTTTTATAATTAATAAATAGATAAGACTTAAAATAGCCTTTAAAGCTATAAATAATATAGCCGGACCCTTAAGACTTGTTCCTACTCTACTAGTATATAGTATCTATACTAGGATATTAAATAATAACGCCCCTAGTATAGATATAATTTAAAGGGCTATTACCTAGTAAAAGGTAATAAAAGAAGTAAGGCGCTATTATATAAAATACTAGGTATAATAAGCGTTAGCTAGTTAAAATAGGCTAATTACCTTATACCTAAAAGATCTACTACTTTTATACTTTATATACGTATAGTACGAAAAGGGTAGCTAGATAGGCCTATATCTACTTATAAAAGTAGAAGGAGAAAATGCGATTATTAAGCTACTAAGTCTAAATAGGGATACTCCTTTCTAAACTATAGTAGTCTGTTTATATTATAAAGAAAAGGTAGACCTAGAAGGTACTAATAAAGAGACTTTTAGTATTATTAATCCCCCTAAACTAAGTAACGTACTACCTTCTATAAGACTCTTAAGGCTATAAGCTACTAATAAGAGCTCTACTACTATAGTAAAACCTACCGAACTACTACTAAATTCCGCTAGTACTATAGTATAATTATCTATAGCTATAAAGTATTAACTAGAAGTTACTAGTAAACGACCTAGAGGCTACCCTAGGAAGTATCTACTTATAGCTAAAACTTTTATTACTTTTAAATCTCGAACTCTTAATAATAAATTAAGTACTATAGACCTTAAAGAGATTAAAGGTTTTAAAAAGCTTAAGTCTTTTAATTTAATAGATCCTTTTAAAGTATTACTAAATATAATAATATTTAGTTCTAAATTTATTTATAACGTAAAAGATAAAGGTATAATAAAATAATAGAATAAATTAAGGCTTATTATATAAGCCTAGGGTAATAAAGAAAAACACTCTATAATAATATAATTACTTATAATTTAACGCGTAAGCTAGAGGCTAATACTTACTATTATAATACTCTTTAACCTACCTTTATATAACTATAACGTATAATAAGCGTACCTCTATACTAGCGAACAATTAGTATATTAATTTTACGTATACTCTCCTACTAATCTACCTATTCTATAATAGGAGGGTAAAATACTCGAGGTAAAATAGCTATAGTATAATATACTAGAAGCGGGTATATTTTAGTACGCCTACTATTTAAAATACTATATCGAATAATTATATATATAATTATTAACTTACGATTAATACCTCTTCTTTATAAACGAATTAAATATAATAGGTACCTTTAGAATAGTAGGATTATAAATAGACGACTCTTTAATACTAGTAAATACTTTATTCGCTAAACGTAAAAAAGTAGAATTTACTACTACGAATCTACTACTTAAATCGAAGCTACGCGAGGCTTTTATAGTATAATAACCTATAGACTTTAATAGAAGCTATATTACGCTCTAATAAGATAGATTAATTATTCTTATATAAAAGGATAAAATAAAAGATTAATTATAGCTTATAATAAACCCCTAGGAGTATAAGGTACTTCGAGCCCTAGAAGCCTATATATCGAGCGTATACTAACTAGAAGCAGTATATAATTTATCCTTTACTACGTAGATTATAAATCTAGATATAGGAGATATAGATTAACTAAATAAGCAATTATAGTAGTAAATTAATTATAAAGACTAGGGACTAAAGTTTATAGCTTTATAACCTAGTACCTTAAAACTAGTATACTTTACTAATAGATCCTTTACAAATAACTCGGATATAACGTTCTAGCTTAGATCGGTACTAGTACTAATAGATTATACTAGACACGCTAATATTTTATACTAAAACTCGTCTAAGTATAAGAGAGTTACCTAAAGTATACTAGTATTAGAATTATACACTTTAAGCTAAGGATATAATATAGCTATTTGCATTAAAACTACCTTAATATAATACCTTAGACAGTATATACTACTCGAAATTTATACTAATTTAAAGTCTATATTCGATTATATTACTAAATTAGGAACTACTAAGGAAAAGAGGCTAATAATTAATATAATATGCCTACGTAACGTATTCGAATCTAAGGATATTAATAATATCTCCTTAATAGAGGGGAAGGATAATCCGTCTAATTTAATAACTAAATTAAAGTTAAATAGCGCCCTAAAGAAACTAATTAATACTAATTATATTAAGATTAATAGGGTTAGATAGGTAGAAAGGAACTAGTAATATATTATTTTATTATTATTTTATATATATTTTGTAGAGTTAGTTCTATACTTTATTATTTACTATCTTTCGGCTATTTTATTACTTTATAAAGTACTCCTAGTATTATAATATATCTNCAATTAATCAACTATTATACCAACTTTTATATGCTTTTGTTACTACTGTTTTGTACCATTATTTACGAATATCTCTTATACTAACAATATCTCTTGTTGTTTTGAAGTGTTCCCTATACTTATTACAACTACAACATTACTTTAGAGGTTATTGTTCAGGAGTAATAAGTTAAGACTAGTTTAAGTAGAATTACGAATAAAAAGCGGGTAGGAAAGGATTAGACTAGACCACTACTAAAATCTACGAGCACAGGTTTCCTTAGTTATAAGTAGGTAGTAGTTAGCTAATTGAATTTATTTATTACCTTTTATATATATTACGATATTAATCTGATGAACGGTAAACCGGACAATATATTAACTAAGATGCCCTTATAAATATTATAAATACCTAAAATGCCCTCGTTTTATACTGGGCTATTTACGACCGGAATACCCCTAGTTTCAACCCTGTAAAATAAGGGGCATTTTAGGCTAACTCAAATTAATAAAGGGGCATCTCAGGTATTTATAATATATCAAGGGGTATCTCAGTCAATTACCGTTTATTTATAGAATTTAAGAATGGCGGGCATTGCTCTGTAAGCAACCTGGTCATTGCTCTGTACACGCTATTAAAAGTTTTATACCAAAAGTCTAGTATAGGTAAATGAATTGTCCCATTTTACCTAGGTTAACAAGAAGTGAAAAGTATCAATTATTCTAAACTATTCGTATGTTTGATGTAGTTGTGTAAAGTCTTTAGGATAATATTTTTATAACTCATGGGTGTGGTGTACAGAGTAATGCCCGCCTCTCTTACACGCTATCGAAATTTGTTATACCAAAAGTCTAGTACAAGTAAGTGAATTGTCGTATTTTACCCAGGTTAATAAGGAGTAAAAAGTAACAATTATTCTAAGCTATTCGCATAAACGTTTTATTTGTGTCAGGTCTTTAGGATGATATTTTTGTAACTTAGGTGTGTTCAAAGTAATGCCCGCCTCTTTCATATCATAAGGCGGCAGAAGTATTGTTAATACTTCTAGTTTACAAAAATCTGCAAATTATTAGGGCCTTTAATTTTTCCAGAGGCTTCTTCCGGAGATCGTGAAAATGGAAAGGTAATAATATTAGAGCCCCGCGTATAACTTTCCATCCTCTGGCTGAGTAACCTCCTCACTCGTGAAGGAGCAATGTCCAATTTCGCCCTCATTAGCCAAAGAACCCCAGCGAAGCTTTGAAATTGCCATTTCCCGATTCTCAACTTCCTCCCAGGGATGACAAGCAGCAGAAATTGCAGCACTACAACTTCCAGCAATGGGCATTCCCGATTTCAATTTGAATCGGGAGGTGACGATAGCTGCTGCTACCATGATCACTCCAACTACGATCACTGCTATCATTGCTATCGGGGAGTAGCCGCAGGTCATGAAGTCGAAGTACGAGGCTCTTACACCATTTCCATCTCTCGTTCGAACGTACCCGTCGACTGTTACCAGAAATATACTCTCAGAGACAAGCCACTAGAAAGAAATATCGAGTCAGATCCTGTAGTCGGTAGTCTTCGTTGTATTTTTCGGTGGAGACAATGCAGATTAAAGAAGCTGAAAACTGGGAACATGGTAATAATACATACATGTAAAGTTCCTGACAAAACCATCAACGGTACTGCAAATCGATAAGGTAATTGTAGGAAGTATTTACTTCTTTGGTCGCCCTTCGGTATTCCAGACACGCGAAGTCCCTTGCGATGGAGTGCAAATCGACTCCATTCGGATGCCAGTGACATACAGGTAAACATGCCATTGTAGGCAAAGTAGAGAAAGGACAGAACAACCTGTGGAAAATTGGCTACCAAAACATTCGAAATCAATCCTATTGAGCCCTTAGACGGGATCTCCCAGCTGATGAAAGTAACAGGATTAATTGCACCAAGACCGAGTGACAGTATTGTATCGATTCCGTTCGGTCCGTTCATTCGCTGAATACCCCAAACTAGTAGACCAATCACCACAGCAATCGCTATCGAGAATCTAGACAGGTGAGTTACTCTCGAAGCCGTCACTGCGGTTGAACACTTACATTGTGAGTGTTGTAATCCAACGAGCCCTGCTTGACGATTGCGCACGCGGATGACGTGTAGACGAGTATTCTTTTGCAACAATAGGCCACGTTGATCCAATTTTCTGTGACCTTCTTATATCCTTCCGCGAAGCTAAACACATTCCCCCAGTTGAGATATCCCGAACGTCAAGGAAAGAGGCTACAGCGTCCCCCATCGTTATCAGGGGAGCCTCTCTGATTCCCAAAGCGATGTAGAGCATCATCGCAACTTTCAAAGCATTCAGTATTATTACCATCGTTGCCAGATGCGTACTGTACAACAAACGACAATGCTGTTCTATTGGTTCGCTCAGACAGTAAAGCACCTCGGTCGAAAATGGTTTCCAATTGACGATGTCTTTCTTGGTCGCTCCTACATTGAATTGACATTGATCGCCGCATTTCTGGGGAGGGCATATCCATGAGAAAGGCCCCTTGTTACAGTTCCCACTATCCTGGTTGTTAATCGGCTCTTCATGTTCATATCGAATTGTTGGAATCTTTGGATCAAATCCTGCTGTGGTGTTCGGTACAACGAGTATAAGACTTGCTCTGTTCGTTTGAAATGGTATTGAGTACGCATCTATACATGCCGATTTATCGAGTCGTTCGAATCTTCCTGACTTAGACTGTTCGAAAGTCCTGTTAAGGAGGGCCTTGGCAGTACAAACTTTCTCCGATGAGTACCGACAATGACCATCGACGGTACAATCCAGTTCCCATGAGTGCCCAAAACAAGGATCATCTAGAAGTGTGTAATTTTTGGACGATGGGTCAGTAAATGCTTCGTTCGCAGAATATATGTAATCTGAGATTTACATATTAGCGGTGTAAAAGTGATCGCCACAATCGAAAAACAGCGAATGGAAAAATCAAACAAAAAGGCAGGTTTCCGCCGCTTCTATGTCTTTGACAGTAATCTCGAGACTCAACTATCTCTTCAAGGAACAAGTTTTCGGACATGAGGAATCTATCAATTAGATTCGATCCCCCAGGAGTTTGTAAGATTACGCCCAGAGAAACAAACAGGTCCAAAGATTTACAGAAGTTCGAAGTATCCGGAAATGATCCGTCGAAATGTATACGTACAATTGGTAACGGCGATCGAAGAAAATACAGTGGAGTTATAACTGTCAGGATTTAGCAGTATCTTGAAGCATGATAAAGAGAACTAACAATAAATGAAGCGGAAGAGAAGATAGCGCCAGTGCAAGATAAAAGAGGGCACGTTTCTTGTTTATAAAGAATATATTCCGAATACTTTGAACCCCAATATCAAGCCACTTTCCCTCTCGATGGGCGCTATCGACTTCTCGCCTCGTTGGCGCGGACATGCACTGTAAAAAAGCATGATGTCAGCTTAGTTGTCTTTGACAATGCTTCAGGGTCCGTACAAAGGTGCAAATATGACTTTCGAACCAATGGGAAAACGTCTGAATATCTTCAAATCATGAAACAATAAGGAAGACAGGGTGAAACGACCAGGAAAGACTTACCTGCATACAGTAATTGGAGGCACCCAAAAGGATTGTACTGAGAGCGTTTATTAATAGATGGACTCCTATATTGATTTTTCGAGTCATTTCGCAGTCTCCTTCGTATATAGTGTGTTTTCCATCACCATCATCCAATCCAGGAAAGCCATTTTTCGCTTCTGCCCACAGAAAAATGGTTATATTTATTATAAATGCAACGAGGGACCACGAGGCACACGAAAGTACACCACATCGCCAACCAGTAACGTATTTCTGGATCCAAGAAGGTTTATACCAGGAAAGTGATTTGGGATAAGTTGTCCCATGAGAAATTATCGAGGGATCTTTGAGTAGAAGCTTTTGCTGCTGGGAGTGCTCCATTTTGCAAAAACTCACATTTTCTAAAACTCAAGAGTATAAAACAAAAAATTCGAAGTTGCTTATTATAATCGAAGACAAGATCCAAATCTTGTAGACAGCAGCTTTTGAGACACCAGAGGAATAAAATCCCCGAAAAGAGCATGAAGAAGCCGCTATTACTGCAGAAGTACCAGATCAACCACCCGTTTCTGTGTACCGCAAAAACAAGCTTGCTGCAAAATCAATATATTTCGTCGAGGCAGACCATCGTATATGCACTTGCGGGTTGTTTCCCGACACGATGCTGACAGGGCAATCCGAACAGACCAATTAAAATCCTCAATTAGCCGCTTCACACATTTTCTCACAGTGCGTAATTTCATTCAACTTTTCGCCAAGGTGATACTACAGTACGGTGGTGTTTCGAAAGTTGACATGACATGAGGTCATGGTAAAAGACGTGGTCGTCACTCTGTATATATACACCTCTCTTAGAACAAAATTATCCTAAAAGCGTCGTATAACTAAAATGTTTATTACTGCAATTGTTTTAATAGGCCTAGGTAGGATAATATACTTATTTAGTTTATACTAGAAGTTTAGTAAAATAACTTTCTGTATAGTGTGTATAGAGTACGGAGGTAATCGACCAGGAATCTTACCACGGTATGCAATTTTGTTTTCGCAACCAAACCTTCGATCGGAGCCCTCTTTCGTCACTCTTTTACTCTATTTGCCTGAGCCAAACTCGCTGCGCCCCTCACCAGCTTTCGCTATCTAATGATTGCGTCATTTCCAAAGAGCACCACATGTCCTTTGAGAAAGGCGGCACCTCTACTAAGTAGCAGGATTCTATGGTTCTGTAGTGTCTACCAGTTGATTATAGGCTGAATTTTGAGGAATCATGTGTTAATACTGTTACAGTATGTCCACAGCTTCTGGGATCCCAAAAAGACCTAGAAAAGGGGCAGTGCATTGGAATCTAAGCGAGAAAATTCTCCGCGCCAGCAACTCTTCTAATGATGGCTGCCTTGGCTTTAGTCACCTCAACGCCGTATCAGTGTACTACTACCTACGATAGGGCTGTATGGTATGCGATGGTGTATAATGGCACGAGAATCAAAAAAAGACCAGCAAAACTAATGCACAGTGTACAGAAAGAGAAAGAGAAGTTTGGGGGCGATGCAGATATTATATACAACCTATTAAATGCCGCCAGCAAGCAACCCAGAATTGTGGGCCTGTTTCATCCTTATAGGGTTGAATTCATTTTCGATAAGTATTTGTCATAGAAAGGCGGGCAGCAGGCATTTGCATACCGGTTGTTCCTCTAATCACTTGTCACAGTCTTGTGTGTTGCATGCAATGCGGCACAGCACTTGAGACTGTTGGTGGTGGGCACAGCATATATGTATATCAGGAGTGAATCCTCCGCCAAGGAATTGCTTCTGTGAGATTATGGATCTTATTGGCTCAGAGCTTGGACTGAGTATCTGGGGTACAGGAACAGTTTTCCTTGGGTTTTTTACAGCGAGAAGGATCATCAAGTTTCTTTTTTCTTGCGGTCGTCGTCATTCCCTCTTTTCTTCTCTTCCATTTTCTACTGCGATGCGGATTACCTGGGTTTTCATTTTATTTGTTGTGCTACAACATTGAGGACAAGTCGATAGTCTTTTCTGCTTCTTCCCCCGCGATCTGGTACATGAGTAGATGGATATTATGTATCTCGTTTCCTTTTTATGGATGAACCAGGTTTTTTCCCTTTTCTTACCCTCCGGGATTTTTCTTTTCCCTGGGTGTCGCTAGCCAAATGGCCATCCAGCTTGGTGTTAGTCAATCAAAATCACTGAAATTTGACGTTCTTTTTGAATGCATTTTGTGTGAAGTGTCAGTGATTGATCAATGTAAAATTTGGAAAGCCCAATGTAAGCAAAATCTCGTACAGAGCAGGTTCTACATCAGAAGAGCATCCATCAGAGCTAAATTATATCAAAGCCATGGTTCAAACTTGATTCACCCTCTCAAAAAAGTAACTATCATTTGGTTGTCCGTTCAGAGATTTCAAGACCTGAGGAGATTGGAGGATGGCACCAGCAGGTTCCGGTCGAGGGAGATCGAGTCCCTTGAACTTTTCTCTTGCTGTCTCCTGATAGGACCGTTGTTTACTTCGATAACCCTCTGGCGGTTGGTTCTGATTGACGTAAAAGCTATCCTCCAACCACCCTTCTCGGAGTATGTTCACCTCATGCTGGCCTGTTCGTAACTGGCGAGCCGAGCGGATAATATGTAATTTGAGTTTGTTAAGGCTAGGGAACTCAAATTCAGAGCCACGAGGACATTCTGGATGCTGGTACTTCCAAGCTCCGACCTGCTCGTGGATTTTCTCTGTTTTTCTTTTCCACTTCTCTTTAAGAGTGTGGTATCTGGACAGCTGGTGTTTCAATAAGATAGAACGTGATGGCCAAATCTTGTTGGGAGTACCTGCTGTTGGATCTTCCACACAGAGTGCAAACGAATCCTTTGTCATCAGCGGGAGAGGTCTTGTATACCTTGGGACCACAGCGCTCGTCCTATGGGGCATCTAGAAGCCTGAGGAAGACGGTCACGTGCTCTTCACTTACGGACCTACCTACCAGCCGTGGAGGGAGTCAAGAAGGTTGTATGGCTAATCAGTTCGTGTTTTAATATTCCTAAATAAGCCTTTAGATACCTTTTAAAGATAGAAAGTAGACCTAAAAATAGTAGAATCCGCTACCTAAGTAAAGTCGTTTGTTTTGCGTGTGCGTATTATTATAGATATTAAAGGGGGGGATAAGGCAATAGTCTTCACAATATTAAAGTAGACTTCTTATATATCATTTCTAAATTATTCGGTAAACCTTTAAACTTACCTAGAACCGCTAGACCTATTCTATAAAGTGAAAAGTTTTCAACGTTCCCTTATCTATTATAGGTTCTTATACCCTCCTATTAAAGTGTAGGTAAAGATTAGCGTTAGGTAAAACCTTCTTTAAACTCACATGAATGAATCAATGTGTTACTTCTCTATTCAATTTTATCACTAGAAATTCATCTTGGCCCATAGTTAAACACTAATATGTACACTAATAATCATCCCATCCTCTGGACAATTCCTTCTCTTCTTCAATCGTTGCAAGACTTTTATTTTGAAATGTGCAGCCTTTTGGCAAAGCAATCCATATCAGGACAAAGTTTACCACTTGGATTTGTCTTTCAGGATTTCCTCAGCACCCTTCATTCCCAGCATGAACGTAGGGATAACTGGAAATGCACCCGGTGTTTTGGGAAACGCGGACCTAGAGGAGTCAGTAACAGTATTGATAGAAACGACCTCCTCAGCTAGAAAAGACATAACACTTACGCATCAATGACCCTCAGACCATCGACACCTCTGACTCTAAATTTTGAATCCAACACAGCCAGAGGATCATTGTCGGCTCCAATAGCAGCGCTGCTCGTAGCATGATGAGACCAAGCTTGGGTTCTTATATTCTCCTTGACATCACAATTGCGCTCACCAATACAAGGAAGTACCTCTTTGAAAGGACCCAGAGGGGCAGCGATGGAATCAAAGACTTTGCGACCGAATTCGACCCCGTCGGCAAGAGCTTGTAGGTCAACATCGCCACCTTTCTCGAAGAAGCGGAAGTTGATTTCTGGGGTATCAAATGGGCTCTTTGAAGTAAGTCTAACTGTTCCCAGATCATTTTGAGGGTTAAATTTGACCATTGAAAAGTCAAAAATGTCTGGTCCATCAGCTGGAACTTGATTCTCTGTCTCTGTCGGCCAAAATCCGCGGAAGGAGTTTCCCCCGAGGGCAAAGAAGAAAATATCCCTCTCGCCATTTACTGAGGCGCTACTCTTGAACATGATGGAATCAAGAGGTCCTTGAGTATATGGCCCTTGACCTTCATACCATGCAGCAAGAGCTGGGTCTCCCGGTGCGTTATACGTGGCAATTGGACCCACGGAAGTAAAATTCTGAGAAGCAGTTGCTGCAACACCATACTCTGTGTTGTCTTGAAGACGAGAACCCACTCCAGGAAGATCAGCAAGGACTGGTATGCCAAAACCTTCGAGGTGGTCTTTGGGGCCGATACCACTGAGCATGAGAATTTGAGGGGTATTGAAAGCTCCGCCTAAACCGAAGTCAGTGAACATTGTCAGATAGTCACAGAACTTTTACCCGACTAACCTGCGATGATGACTTCTTTCCTAGCGAAGGCTCTCTTGGTTGTTGCAGATGCTGAGTTACTGGGCTTAAACCGAGGATCTGCAGCATAAACACTTTGACCTGCAAGATATTCTACTCCCGTTGCTCGTGGTTTCTTCCCTTTCTTATCAAAGAGAATCCGGGTGACAAAAGAGTGGATCCCTAGTGTCAACTTGTATTTCTTCGCATTCAAGGTCCCCACGACAGCATCTCTTGCGCTCACACGCAATCCTCTTGGACTTCTGTGGGCTGGAAAGCCAAAGAGCCCAGTCTGATAATCCCGATCTTTGTCATCGTTATTGAGGTCGCGCTGAAGTAGTTCGAAAATCTTGGTTGGATCTTGGCCCAGTTGCTTAGCTGTTTCCTTCAAGACGACTTGTGCGTTGCTCTGATTTTTCAAAAGATCATCACTATTAACAGTGATATCCAGGAACCCCTCAAAACCATGACCAGGCGTTCCTTTGGGGACGAGATGATTATTCTCGAGGTTTATATAATGTTGGCGCATTGCTTTTGCACTGAAGTTTGTTAGAGTGTGCTGATTGAGAAGATTACCTATCTTGGACAATTACCTCCAAGTATCGTCACCCGTGAGTGTAGCGATATCATCCCAATCCCGATTGCTTGGAATTGGAGCGCACATGGCGTTATGTGTTGAGCACCCTCCCAGAGTTCCGGTACGAGGATAGTAGACTCCTAGCATCTTCGCACCAGCTGGTGGATCTGTTCCAACGTAGAAGCCCCCATTGGTAGTTCTGTACACGAGATGTTCGAACTTTCGGGTAGTAGCATCATCGGAATGATACTTGACGAAAAAGTCCCACCGAAATGTAGGATCATTGCTGGCGAGAGGAAAGAAGCCAGGAACCTTCTGGTTGAGGTTTTCCCCTTGATCATCACCAGCTTCCAGCAGAAGTACCGACTCGCCTCCTTTAGCCAATTGCGTTGCTACTGTACCTCCACCTGGCCCAGAACCGACAACAATATAGTCATAAGTCTCATTGGCACAATATGCCCAAGATGTGAAAAGCAGAAGCGAGAAGAAGGCGTGGAGCTGCATGTTACGGTGCTCGATTGCGCAAGTCTTTTGGACGGTGAAGAGTATGATGAATAAAGCGAAAGAAAAGAGGGCCATCCACCCATTTTAGCTTTTCTCAAGTTTTAACCGACCCTCGTACCTCTCGTCCTGGGGAAGTACATAGGATGAATTGGAAAAAATAGCTTCCATGGCAGCCAATTTAGCAAATTATATTGAGTTTCTGGGCAGGGGTAAGAGAGGTGGGCATTGCTCTGTACACGCCTGAGTCATAAAAAAGATTATCCTGCAGACCTTACACAACTAGATTAATTATATAAATAATTTAGAATAATTAATACTTTTTACTCCTTATCAACCTAGGTAAAATAGGACAACTAATTAAGTTGCGCCAGACCTTTGGTATAACGACTTTGGATAGCGTGTACAGAGCAATGACCAGATTTCTTACAGAATATAAGGTTGATACGAAAGAACGAATAGGTGACATAGAATACCTAAGCTACTCTTGGTGGCTGCAATTCAGGTCGTTTGTGTTCTGTGTTCTGTTGTACTGCATTTTTCACAGGGATTTACTGTGGAAGATTGTTCTTCCCGCTTACCATACAAAGATGCTGTTTTCTTGAACCTCATTCCAGTTGTCCTCAAACAATTACATGTCCAAGGCTAAAGCCAATCCAAAGTTTCTGATGAAAGGAATTCCTCGTCACAAGACGGATAGGCATTTACGCCGCTCTAAGCATCTTGACCTCTTGGATCAACCCTTAGCCTAGTATGCCGTCACCTGTGCGGGGTCGCTTATAAGTAAGCTCATCGCCATGGTTGATGAATGAGAATGAAGCGGATGTTGTTGATAACTTGGTAACCGAGGCGCATTGCATACTAGCCTAATTTTGAATGCAGGGTCCGGAAGAACAAGCGAACCGTGTGGGGCTCATGTCCTCCTTCGATAATTAGCTCTTCCATGATCATTTGACATAACTACGAGAATAAAATGTTTTTGAGTTTATACAGTCAAAGTACTATGATGTATTGTTTACAAGTGATGTTCTATTATTCATATTCATGTTACCCGCGTTTATCTCAAATTAAAGAAGTATTCAAGTTTCGTTATTCTTACGCCTAGCGGCGCGGTAATCTCGCCAAAGCCGCCATCAACTCGCTTAAGGTTCCTAAAAGCCCAGCCAGCTCCTTCCCACATGCTTCCCTTCTCTTTTTCTTTCATTTGACCACACACATACCAATCCAGTATACTAATGTGTAAGATTTCTCTTCTTATAATCTCCATCAATTATCCCCCAACCACGCATGTTCGCTCCTGCTGATTTGTGTCTCTCTGCCTCATTCTTGAACAGTAAGACTTCACTACGCTATACGCACTTCTTTTATTTGCCTTATCCCTCTTAACCTAAATCAAGTTACTTGAGTACCGAGATGGCTATAGGCACCTACGGGTGTGGATTCCAATCAATTAATTTTGTATTCATTTAAATAAGAAGTGGTATAAAAGTTACCATTTGGTCACGTTTAGTAGCAGGGGTTTATAGTGAATGAGGAAGATATGCTTACTCAGACAGGGAGGAGTATATAACTCCACCCTCCTGGCATATCGTAGTTCCTCCATCAACACCACCACTTTATTGTACGTCAAATTTTGAAGCTCTTTTTCGTCCCACCCACGATCCCCTCGCTGGAAGGCTCGCCTTGCGATTTGGTAGGATTTTGGTGGGTTTTTAGACCTAGTTTTAGTTCTTATTGCCCCCGAAAGGGGTGCGTAGCCGAGGGTGCTAATAGCTTGCTTTCCACAAATCGAGCCTCCTGATTGGCTAGATATGCTAGCCTGGAATTAGGAGTGGTTCTCGTATGTGGNTCATACTTAAATGCTACCTAAACTTGCTCTTGAGTAATGAACACTTCTTGTTAGTACAATACGGGGTTAAGTGAATATCATTACGAGGGCAAAACGAATAGTACTAAATGGTGTCTCACTAAGTGTACTAAAGGTAGAAGGATCTAAGTCCTTAGTACTCAGATAATATAGCTAGCTACACGTGACAATCTTCGGTACTAGAAGAGGGGGATAGGTCGTAACACGTATGAACCATAAGATAACAGGTATAACGATTATTTTATATAAGAAGCTAAGCTAATACTCAACTAACATTTTAACTACAATTATAGAATAATAATTTGTATTTAGAATCTAGAACTCCAAGATCACATGAAAATCAACGCCAAGCGGGTCCCCACAACATCGTCATACCTCCCACCAAAAAACCAAGAACCAAAAAGTTCAAAAAGAAACAAAAAAGTGCACCATCAAATCTCCACAAGAATATATTTGCGTCTCCCGAGAATCGAACTCGGGGCCTAAGCAGACCAACACTTGGTTAACCAAGTCTCCATAACAGAAATGGGAAGCTTAGATGTTACCATTACACCAAAGACGCAGAGATGGTTATTATGGAGTTTCCTATTCACTAATATGTAATCTTTCGTTTTTTCGGAACTGGATTAGCTGATAGGGTGGGATTGTGCTCCGTTTTTTGAAATCGCTTGTGTGGCTTCTTACATAAGTTATGCATTAGCATAATGTCGTTGTGCACATGTTGATGATCGGAGGATTCCGGTGGGCTACATTTATCATACTGTAGTAATGTACTCAGTAGTCTAGAAAGTCAGCTTTAATCGCCTTCGAAACATTTTCACATGTAGGTACTGTAAAGGGGGATAACTTGGAGTCGCACAATACTTCGTACAATTGGAAGTTAATAATATTTCTTCGCCCCGAGTAGTTTTAGCGAAAACCAGCGAATTAAAGTCTCGCATTCCATAAATACTTCGTATACACTCCTCCACATCTGATCTACGTTACAGTCCATACCGTACAGCCCCTTCGGGCCTTCGTAAAAGTAGCAAGAAGGTTTCGCAACCTTACCTAGAACCCGTAAGAACAAGCAATTCACATACAAAAATACCTTGCAAAATACCCTGCAGCACGGCAGCGAAGGGGCTGTACAACACTCTTACTTCGAAGCTGTCCACCCCACCCCACCCCCCATACTCGTACATTCAACCAGTATCCACATCCCAAAAACAATTACGACATCCCGCCAAGACCCATCCTTAAGCCTTTACATACTCCATACAGTAATTAA
>LT855408.1:3110741-3186473 GCA_900184765.1 Hymenoscyphus fraxineus
AGAGGTAAAGTATTAGTACACTACCGTTTTCTACACCGTTTACACCTTACACTCAACATGAGGCGAAACTCGACTCGAGAGTGCGGGGAAGTTTATTTGATTGCAGCACACTGCACAGGATAGTATACAGTAGAACGTTCAGGTGTTCGTACTCTAGATGCTTAGATACAGTACAATCCAATTGTTCCATACATGCATCTGTGTAATTTCCCAAACTGAACTCGGACTTGCAAAATGTTGCATGAGAACCTTTTCTTTGCATTTGTATCAAACACACTTTGGATGGTGGCGGTGTAGCAGTGCTCAAACTCCAACAAAAAAAAGAGCAAGCATGGAAAATTCGGATGTGAAAATTTAGGATGTACTGTACAGTAATAAAAGCAGGTTCCTGCTTGTTCCTTTGACACATACACAAGTCTCACTTTTGAGATCAATACCGAGTACCATCTCGCGTGTACTTGTATTCACATGTTTTGGTACTGAATCTCTACAGTAGCTATCTATGTTCAAGACGCAAAGCTTCAGACAAATACTGGTAGTGTCGGGCACTTTGTAGTGACGTAGGAAGATAACTCTATTCCTAGTACTACTAGAGAAGGCAAGATTTTCGACAACGGAATAAGCAAACCCGATTAATTCGAAAGAATTATTTCAATCGAAGACCTCGCGAGATGTTTTTCCAAAATATTTTCAATTTCTTCTGGATCTAGCAATAGATTATAGGTAAATTATATGCTGACCTGTATATATACGCCATTTTAAATGCCCTAGCTATCGGATCCGATTTCCTCGATATAAATACTCCCCAGCGCTATGCAAATGCAAAAAAGAATGCAAAAATTTTGAAAACAAATGAAAATCCACCTAGCCTTCCTCGGTAATCAAATCAGATATCCAGTACCTTTTTGCTTAACTTCATAAATCCATCATGCTGATATATAATGCCATATCCCCATCCCATCCAAGTCCTATTCGTCAAACGCCATATATATGCAAGAAATATGCTCACGCCATGCCACAATAAACATAGAAAAATCCGAAGGCCGAAATTATACAAATGAAATTCAACTCTACAAGGCAGCAAAGAACACACTGAGCGTAAGCAAAGTGGACATAAAGCCAAGCTTGGCGGACGGAGCATTGGCTATGGCCGCGTTCTTCGGTTTGTTGCTGTCTGTTGAGCCACTAATGTGCGCATGATTGGGCGTCGAAGAAGCCGCGACAGGATTGGGGACTGTCTGGGCTTTGGGAACGGAATTTTTGCCAGAGGTGATTTCGACGATGTTGTGGGTGGTAGCATTGAACTTCGTCTGCGCAATGGAAATTTGGTTGTTGTCGAGGTCGTAAACGAGGTATGCTGAACGGATGAAAGTATCGCCCATGACCGCGCTAGCTGATCCAGCTGGTGCGATACCGAAGATGCATGCTCGACTACCGTCGGAGAATGTTAATGGCCGTCCACTGGTCGAGGCGATGAAAATGACAAGCTCGTTCATTGGTACTTTGATGGTCGGACCGGAAAACGTGAAATCAATGGTGGAGGTGTTGTCAGCAAGAGAACAAGGGACGTAGGCTGCTCCTTGGGAAGAGTCGTATTGAGCCCCAACTTGTGCGTAGATTGCTTCGGTCATGACATCAGGAAGATAAGTGAGAGAGCTTCCAGAGTCAAGAAGTACAGCCTGAGCTTGTTTCTGAGCGATAACGTGGCTGCCTATGTTGATGTCTGTGAGAGTAATCAGGAATTCAGCGAAAGTGTTGGACTCCCTCTGGACGGGAAGCGTTTGGAGGGTGCCTTCAAATTGTTCCGTATCGATACCACCAAAAAGAATACTGCCGGTACTTGCACTAAGATCGTTGAGCCATAAACTGTATGCGTTGGATGTAATAAATCCATCTGCTTTCAACTGGGCTGGTAGGTTGAGGTAGGTTCCCTTGCCCGCTCTGCCAACCTGTACTTCGTTTACCTCGTATCCGATACCCAGAATTCCTTCAGGCGATGAGCTCGTGTACCCAATTCCAAATTGCAATCGCTTCAAAGTTGTTGAGCCGATTGAGAAAGTGTCCGAAACATAGTCCCCCGATGCTCCCGACCCGTCGACGTATGATATGTTGAAATGACTCCCAATGTACGAATATGTTGACGAATCATTTGCTGAATAGGCCCCCGCAAAATCACACGCCCCTTCCTTCCCTTTACATAGTGCTGAAGTCTTTGCATTTACCCATAAATCACTGCTCCCGGTATCGATATGTAAGCGTTGTATTTGAGGCGGCGTACCTAGCGTGGCATTTGCGAAGTAGAGTGTTTGCTAAGACATTTTTAGTAAACCTAGCGAAAACGATCACTGTAATATCTTACCTGGTTGTCTAGTACTACCGTTACTGTTCCTCTTCTCCGCAGCCTATCTCTTTTCACCGGGTCCTCTATTGATTTTCGTGCCATTGGAAACCCAACTACTCGTGCTGGCCCATCGGTCCTCTTCTCAAATGTAAGACCTTCCGTGTATGTCGACCACAACCCCGCAACAAGAATGAATGTTGATAGCCCCTTCATTCTGTTGTATGCCTTTCCCAATGACCTGAAGTAGTCTGCCCGCTTCTTCCCTCAGGTCCCAATGCCCTAAAATATATATATCCTCCTGGCTGATGACGCGGCGCTGAACTAGTGGAGTTCGTAATCGTGCCTATGCCGATCCCAAAAACCACAGTTATTTATAACAAACGAAAGTCCTCCAATGTATGTTGGCGACGTTGCGATCGTGGGATGGAAAGATTGTAGAATTCTGGCAGAAAAATAATCTATACTTGACTGGAAGATTTAGAAGGCGAATTAGTTTTTCACGGGGTGTCTCCTGGGCGCTGGCATCAAATAAACAGAGAGCTCTCCGTATCCATTTCCTCCCAATGAAAACAACAATGAAATATGCGAGTGGTGGTTGTGTTTGCTGCCACAAGGCTCAGAAGTTGTTGTTTCCAACGCTAGATTTCGCGAAAGGCTGAAAGTAACACCAGGACACAGTCGAGGCGGGAGTGGGTAGAAACGAATAGATATTGGAAGAGACAAATGAAACGCTCTGTCAACTCAAGCCAAGACAAAGTGAAAAGAGGGAAAAGAGGAGATGAATACCCTCTTGCCCAGCCTGCCGCGGTGTTGTGTCGGCCATGGCATGTCATGGCACGAATTGAGGAGCGGACTTTGGACGCTTGGCTTTACCTTTGGTACAGGGGAGGCCTTAGGATGGTGGACGGCTTGAGGCTTCTCATCAATTTACCCGTGACGCGGCCGCCTTCTGCACAAATAATCCAATCACTAATACTCGTATTATTCGGTAGCGTACCCGAGGAGCGACAGAGCGTGAGAGAGTGAGTGCGTAGTTTATGCGAGGCCGTCTGTACGTCAAGCTTAGGCCCAAGCCTTGCCTCTCGAGTCTCGATGGTACAGTACCTGGTACTCCGTACCCCCCTCGCCTCCGTACTCGATGACCCAACAACCCGCTGATCTGATGGCTGATGCGTGCCAGCGGCCAGCGGCCAGCCAATCTGGTGTGTGTGCTCCGTACTCCGTACGCCCTCTGCCTGCGCTCCCAGTAGTGCGTGGACGTGTGCCGATGCGTGCGACTGTCCTGTGCCTGTGCCTCGCACACATCGAAATTCAATCTGCTCATTTGCCGTCTGCCGTCTGCGGTATGCCCTGACGAAGCCCAAGACTTGGGGAGAGAAGGTGGCGCTCGTCCCTTCTCGACGCAGATCAGACGTTCAAATGCTCACAGGTGGAGCGGGAGTTGGAGGCTGAAGCATTGCCATCCAGGGTTGTCGGTCTTAGGAGTGGTGGGAGAGACCTGGGAGCACGAGATGTGAAACTGGGAGAGACAACTGACACAGACACTCGGAACCTGAGAACCATATTGCTTCGCACTGGAACTGCGTCGCCACATAAAGACCTGGAGGAAACGGGGAGGAAACGGGGAGGAGAAGAACCTGGACAGAACCTGGGTAGAACTCTCTGGTCGTTGACTGGTCATTGGCGAATCGCATAGCAGCATGCTCGTCCGATATTGCCTGATGTTGCCATGTTGGGGCGAGGGGGGGAGGAGGGAGGAAATGGCAATGGGAGACTGGGCGCCCCCGGTTTGGAAGCTCGAGGGAAGGAAACAAGACTTGAGGGGAGCGGCAACCGAGACGGCGAGATCGCAACTTCTCGGGCCGGTCGCAAATATAGTAACCCACGGAGGGGACCACTTCCGAGAAAGATCCATCACGCCCGCTTTTCCGACAAACCCTGTGATCAGAGGTTATAAACTCATGGCATCTCCGTCCAGCTGGCCACGGCATTGACCATTCCCAAATACAGTGGGGGAAGAAGTGATTTGCTTAGAAAATGAAGCTTCTCTCAGCCTCTTTCCAAAAGGAGAATAACAACAACAAACAAGCCGAAGAAAAAGGAGGCGAAGAAGAATACCTCCGTACGAAGCAGGGAAAGACTTGGAAGGCATTTACTTCGTAAAGCACTGATAAACGCGAGTCCGGTACATGTAAACCACCATCTCCTCTGCCGACTTGGAAGTCTGGGATGCACGATAGCCGCTTCAAACAAAGGTGCAAATGGATGTCTTTGGCTTCTGATACCGGGTACCCGTGGTGAAGTCGGTTTACCGCCATGTTACGAAGTACTTCGTACCTTGAAGTAATGTGACACCGCAAATGCTCTTGACTCAATATTGGCAATCATGGTTTCTTGAGATTCTTGTGTATCCTTGGAGATCCTTAGCAGAACTACTGCCATGTACCGTAATAATTTACCAGCTATTCCTCCGACTTTTTCCATCTCCACAAGGCTGCCAATGAAACAAAAAGAAACAGCTTCAGCTTCTGCCGGTACAGAAAAACCTGGCTATAAGGATACTGGATATAAGTATAACCTCGTTGATATCCTTCAATTTGGGGTCCCATTTTTTTGGTCTTAGTAAAGGGGGTGGACAGTCAATGCTGGACACTGTCGCTGATCATAATACGTCTCCGCCGCGCCTTTTAGCTAAACCAGCCCATCAAAGACCCTGATTCGCAAGATATAGACTTTGCGGAAGGCTATCCAACATGGACTTTTGTCTAACTAACATGGAAATGACCGGGCCCCCCAGCCACTTTACAGTATGTCCCTAGGTATCCCTGATGACTCGTAACCAAGCCCGTATGTTATCGTAATCACTCGGTAATTAAGACCTCGTCGTCGCTACCTTGCCGTCGCTGTCAAAATTTACTATATATAATCTTAGTGTTATAGAAACTTATATTATTGACTAAACTACCTTTAGCTATCTAACAAATCGGACTCCGTATCCAACTCTAATTTATCGTCCTTACTAATATTATCTTACGTATAGCGTGTAAATAGGTACTATAGCTCCTACTCGAAGGAGTTCTAGGTATCGGCGACGAGAATAACCTTATTATCGTTATTATTAAGTAATATTTACGTATGTATACGCGGAACCGGAGACGAGAGTAAAATAAGCTAGGAGTAGTATTAAGAGCGTACGGGAGTACTTAGTAGTAGTAGACTTGGTAGACTCGGTATAGGTAGTAGTAGTAGTAGTAGACTCGGCGAGCTAATTCTTAGTAGAGTTACGTTATAAAAATCGTTAAAATTATAATTATTATAATCCTCGGGAGTATAACTTCGCGGCGATACTACCTATAGTTTAGGAGGGTCTAATAAAGTAGTAGAAACTAGTAGATTTAGCCTATCTAACCTCTAAAAGTTATTATTATTTAGCTAGGAGTCTATAAAAATATTAAAACCTTATAATTCTTAAGTTATTAATTAACTAGTACTAGGACAAGTACGCTTATCGCTAGTATTAGGAATAGCTTTAACTTCTAAAAGATTCGAAAGATTAATATCGCTAGTAGTTTATTATTAATCTTATATCCTTTTTAGACCTATATTACTCGTACTAGCCCTTATATATACCCTTTAGAGTTATATTCTAGGTATATAAGTATTACTAACTTATATAATTCGAGTAAGTACTAGTTTAGTTATAGACTTTCTACTAATCCTTTAATACTAGTAATTCTCTAGTAGAACGTATACTAGAGAAGGTTTAACTATAAAGCTATTAGAACTAAGAAACGTTAACGTAGGAGTATTAGGTAGTATAACTATAATACTAGATTCTATTCGAGGTAGCGTAGTACTTAAAAAAGACTCCTTTTAAATAGAGTTTAATTCGAACGCTAAAGGATTATAATAAGTACTTAAAAGTACCTTTTTTATAGCTCTACTAAGTATAAGGGATTAGGCCCTAAGTATAGTACTAGCTATACTAGTGCTTACTAAGCTAGCTAAGAGTATAATATATACCTTTCTTTTATTTATAGAGTCTAAGAAGACTCTTCTCTTCCTCCTTTATTAAACTTATTAAATACTATAATTAAGCCTTTATATATATACTACTCTCCTATAATATTAAGTTCGATTAATTATAGCTAACTAAGATACTACTATATAAGATAGTATATAAGTACCTAGGTAATTCTACTAGAGTCGCGCCCCTAGCCTAGTAAGAGTCGATTAATTCTACCCGGCTCCTAAAAGTATAGTATAGCTATTACTAGAGTTATTCTAAGAACTTATAAACATAGTTTAAAACCTAAGCCGCTATATATAATAAGCGAAAGAAGGTATAGAAGTAGTAGAAGCTAAGATAAGAAGGCTATAAGGCTAAGGATAAATAGCCTCTAACCCCTTATTAATAAACTTACTCTTAAAGAACTTAGTATAAACTTTTACCTAAGTAACTTAATTAAATCCTAATAGCTAAGTCTTAGGCCCTAGAGACTAGAAACTACTAACCTAGAATAGATATATAAGTACCTTCTAAGATTACCTTCTAAGGCTTAGGAGCTCTTATAAGGTAAGGTCCTTTATAAAACTACTACTTTCCCTAGAATACTACTAGAATATAATCTATAACACCCTTCTACTATAAGAGTAAGCCCGAATAAAACACTTCTAGGAAAAGGGAGGTAATAGAGATAAGAAGAATCCTAATTACTTCTTTATATAACTTAATAAGACTTTTATAGATAGTAATAAGTAGGCTAAGGCCTTAGAGAGGCTTAATAATATTAGATACTCTATAGGTTAACCCTAGTNGAATTTAATAAACTTCTACTAGTAGTAAATAAAGAGAGCTAGAATAATAATATAAAGATTAGCTACCTTTAAAACACCTTCTTAAACTCTATATAAATATATATAGCCGCTATACTTAAATAAATAGATTACTATAAATTTACTAAGGAAGTTAAATATATTATAACTAACCTTAAAGAGACCGACTAGTTTAAATTATTAAATAAGAAATAGAAGGAGAAGACTAAGGAATCTAGTATTAGAGGACTAGCGTTTACTCTATAATAGAGGTAGTTTTTATTACCTTAGCTAGATAGTAAGAGAAATACTATTATAAGAGTAATATAAACAGGTAATAGCTAATTAGAACGTTATAGAGATTATAAAGGAAATCCTAGGGACTATTAAGCTATAGGCGGAAAATAAAAGGCTAAGTAAGTAGACTAAGATAAGTAGGAGAGACGCTGAAAAGAGAAACTCTATTACTAATATAGAGCTTTAGAATACTAAGCTAGAGACTACTTATATAATATACCTACCCTACTAGTTAAGATTAACTAGGTTAAGATAGAACTTATACTAGAGGATAATAATAGAATAATAGAAGCTAATACCTCTAGGTCGGAAAAAGAGTAGCTCTTAGTTATAGTTAGGAACTAAGAGTAAAAGGGGCGTTAGTAAAAGAATAAGAGAAAGTAAAGAGAGTAATAAATAGAAACCTTATATATATAGACATAGTCCTTTAAGAATCTTTTAAAACCTTTACTCTTATTAATAAAGGATACTAATACTATACTATAATAAACAGAGACCTTATAAAAGGACTAAGACTTCTAAATATAAGTAATAAGAAATAGAAGGTAAAAAGAGCCTCTTTATCTATAAGTAATTTAAAAGCTAAAGGAGTAGTTACCTTCTAAATAAGTATTACTAAGTACTACTAAGTTATCTATATATATATAATACTAAACTTAGAGTTTCTAATAATTCTTAGAAACCTATAGAAAGTATATAATAAGATATAGACTATACTAAAGAAATAGTATTTCTACTATAGTAGAGTATTACTATAAGTAGAGGAAGGTTATAATTACTATAACTATAAAGATAATAGTACCTTTATAATAGTAGCTACCTTAAATATAGAGGATATTAGAAAAGCTCTTAAGGTTAAAAAGGAGCTATCTATAGAATAGCTAGAATAATAACTACCTTTAAAGATTAAGGATATAATACTACTCTTTTTTAAATAGGAAGTAGAAAAGCTAGTATCCTATAAGCCTAGTATTAATACTAAAATTAATATCTACCCCTAAGTAAATAGTACTCTAACTACTTTACTATAAGGGCTACTCTATAATATATCTAGGGATAAACTATTAGTCTTAAGGAAATCTTTTAATAACTTATAAGAAAAAGGATTTATTAAACTTTTTATATTAAAAGTAGTAGCTCTTATCCTATTTATATAAAAACTAGGAGGAGGACTAAGATTCTACTATAACTACTAAGTACTAAATATAATTATAAAACCTAACTATTACCTCCTTTTACTAATACTAGAGACTTTAAGGAATATAATAGAGGCCGACTAGCTTATAAAGGTTAACGTTATCTTTACTTTCTACTAAATTCGGATAGTAAAAGGCTATAAATATAAGACTACCTTCTAAATAAGATTTAGCTTTTTTAAATAGCTAGTAATACTATTTAGTCTAAGTAGGACTCTAGCTATATTTTAATAGTATATTAATAGTTTACTATAAGACTTACTAGATATCTACTCCTTAGCCTTTATAGATAACGTAGTAATTTATACTAAGAGGTCTAGGGAGAACTACTTTAAAAAAGTATAGAGCGTTCTTTATAAACTTTAGGATAGAGGCTTATTCCTTAACCCTAGAAAAAGTAAATTTATAAAGAAATAGATTAAGTACTTAGGATTTATTATATATACTAGTAAGAAAGGAGTAGGACCTAACCTTAAGAAAGTTAAGGTAGTATAGAACTAGGCGGTTCCTAAGATATAAAAGGAAGTTCGCCGGTTTTTAGGGTTCTATAACTTCTACTAAATGTTTATACCTAACTACTCCTAGCTAGTAAGATAGCTAATAGCGCTTACTAGTAAGGGAACCCTGTTCTCCTAGGGAGAAGGGGAGGAGCTAGCCTTTTAGGTATTAAAAAGTAAGTTTTATAAAGCCTTTATATTAGTAAAATAGGACCCGACCCTACCTATATTTTTTAAGATAGACTATAGTAGATTTATAATAGGAGACGTACTCTTTTAGGAAAAGGATAGAATCTATTAACTAGTAGGCTTCTTCTTTAAGAAACTAAATAAGGTAGAAATTAACTATAATATCTATAATAAGAAGATATTAGTAGTAGTATCCTTACTTAAGTTCTAGGTACTTAAACTAAAAGTAGTAGGCCCCTTTATAATATAGATAGACTATAAGAACTTAAAATACTTTATAACTAAGAGGTAACTAACTAAACGCTAAATTCGATAGTATAAGACCTTAGCTTTGTTTTAGTTTACCCTTTACTACTAGCTAGGTACTAAAGCTATTATACTAGACGCCTTATCTAAAAGAGAATAGGATATTTTAGGAGTAGATAATAAGATATCTAGGTATAGACGTTTTTTAGAGCTAGACTACGTTAAAAACTAGCCGGACCTAGGAGGGGAAAGAGAGGTAGTAGTAGTAGCTACTACTTTAGTCTAGCTTTAAAATATATAGTAGAAGGACCCCTTAAACTAGAACTAGGACTCCTAAGTACTATTCTAAGAATAAGAACTTAATAAACTTTAGGACAAATTAGTAGTAGAGGACTTATTATATAATATTATTTTCTAATTAGTTTTAAATAGTAACTAATCCTTCCTAAGTAAAGTTAAAATAAAGATCTAAGTAGGCGACTATAAAATTAATAAAAAGGGCTACCTACACTACTATAAGAGATTATAGGTTCCTAGAGTACTATTCTTAATAGAGGCTAAGGTTAAGGAAAGGGAATTTAAACTTAGCTAAAAGAATATCCTAAGAATAAAAATTATTTAATCTATCTATAATTTATAGGTCTATAGCTACCTAGGTAAGGATTCTACTACTTTTATAATAGGATAAAACTTCTACTAGCTACTCTAGTCTAAGTATATAAGATAGTTCCTAAGAAACTATAATTACTATAGAAGGAATAAGATATAGTAGGAGTATAAGTATAGACTCTTATAGCCGCTACTAGTATCCGACTAATTCTTTTAAGAACTCTTAATAGATTTTATAACCGACCTACTAGACTTATAAGAGAATTACTACCTCTAGGTTATTAAGAACTAATTAAGTAAGACTATAGTACTAGAGGTAATACCTAGTATAAAAGTAAAGGAATATACTAAAAAGTTTATAGAATACTAGGTTTATTACTATAGTATACCTTATACTATTACNTATTTTACTACCTAATAGGCGTATAATAATAACTTAGCTTTATATACTATCTATAAACTAATAGAAGCCTAGAGAGATTAAACTAAGAAGTATAAGCTTACCTCTAGAACTTTATTAACTAAGAGTAATCCGACTAGAAACGTTAGCTTCCTACTACTTAACTAGCGCTTAATAGGCGTTACTAAGTAGGCCTTAGAATAAGTCTCTTCTTTATAATATATAGCTTTAACCCTTCTTCTCTAATCCTACTTAAAATAGATACTAGTATAACTTTAAATCTCCTAGCGTCTAAGAGAGTAGAGGTATTTATAGATAAGATTAAAGGGATTATAGTACTATACTAATTAAATATAGTAGAATCCGCCTAAAAGTAGGAGGACAGCGCTAATAAAAGAAGGGCCCCCGCTCTAGTCTATAAGATAGGTAATAAGGTATAGCTAGACCTATATAACTACTATATAAATAGGCTAAAGAGAAGTCTAGACTATAAATATATAAAATATATAGTAAAAGAAGTATTATTACTATTATTTATTTACCTATTAGGGATTCTTAGTAATATCTACTTTATATTCTATACTAATCTCCTTTATTAAGTAAGCTAGGACCCCCTACTAGGGTAGGAGACTAATAATAAATAACTTATATTCGAACTCTTCTAGACGTATAAAGAATAGTAAGTAGAAGAGATACTATACGCTTAAGATAAAGCTAAGGGAAGGGGAAAAATTAGATAAGTACTAGTAAAGTAGGTAGGTTACTATAAGCTAATATAGGAGCCTTTAGAAAATCTAGTAGATACTATTACCTTAAATAACTTTAAAGCTAAGTATAGTAATCCTATAAAGAATAATAGTCTAAAAGCTAAATAGGAAAAGAAAAAGAAAAACTAAAAGAGAAGGACGTCTATAGAGACTAACGAAAGTCGGATAGAGTATAAGACTCTTATAGTAGAGAGAGAGTTTAAAGGACTATACTATTCTTTTATTTTCTCTTTATTTTCTTTATAACCTTTTATTTATAGTAGAATCTAATAAAAAATAAATAGATTACTAGGCTTTTATAGTAGGGGAGAGAGTTTTTTTAAATATTATTTTATTTTTTTATTTCTTTATTTTATTATTTTTTATTTATAATACCTATTCTATACTAAGAACTATTCTAAAATTATTAGAGACTATTAAATAAGTATAGAAAATAGACTATTTATCTACCCTAATTAAAAAACTACTATAAACTACTAAGAAACTTATAAATACTACTAATAAGATATCTAGGACCGACGGAAATTAACCGGAGACTATTTCTTAAGTACCCTTAATAGGTATAATAATAAGATTAACTAGATTAATCTACTTTTCCTTTAGCTTTTTCTACTTTCCCTTTAACTACTAAGACTTTAGACTTAGAGCGCGTTACTTCTTCTTCTTTAGAGTAGTAGGATTATTACTATTAGTATCTACCTCGATATTAATAGAAACCGGGTTACTATAATAGGGTCCTAAAACTAGGGCCGGAGGTCTACTACCGATACTAAAAAGAAAAGTAGTAAGCGATAGAAAACTAATAGAGACTAGTAAAGACTTATAGGAGACTATTCTAAACTATAACTTACGCTATAGTTATATTAACCTTAGTAGAAAGAGTACTAAAATAAGCGGTTAGTAATAAAAAACTAATAGAAACTAGAGTATTTATACTAAAAGAAGACCTAATTATTAAAGACGCGAGAGCTTTATAGAGTATATTACTATTTCTTAAAAATTCTCTAGGGCTCTACTACTATAATAGTATTAGCTAGCGTTTTTTTAATAGAAACTAAACTCTTTAGGGATCCGAGGAACGAGGAATAAATCTATATCGCGACTCTAGGATTTTTAACTAGATTAGAAACTAAACTAAAAAAAAAAAAAAAAATTTTCTTACTATATAGTATTAGTCGATCTAGTCTAGGTAGTATATATAAGATAGGCTAACGCTCTACTATCGACAGTTACTAGTGTTTTCTAAGTAGAGTCTAATTAAAACTTATAGGAGGAGACACTTATCCTTTATATTAATATAATTAAAGTATAAACGTAAACTATAAGGGATTTACTATATAAAATTAGTAGACTCTACTAAAAAAGTACTAGAGTCTAACTTACCTCAGGTATTACGTAGTTTATACTATAACAAGTATAATAGATATAATAGAGGATAGCTATACTTATCTAGTTAGATTTTAATAGATACTACTAAAGGAATATAGGAAATATATATAATTTACCTATTATTACTACTATTATTATTATAGTTTAAAAAGAAGGAAAGGAGGAAAGGAGGGTAGAGGGAGCCTTATATACCCTAGTATATAAGTAAATAAAGGATTACGTAAGAAGGTACGTTTAAGATAATATTAAGGTAAGGTAAAGATAGTCTAGAGAAGTGTAATTAAGCTAAAAGTAAAGTTTATAAAGAAAAGCGAATTTAATATAATATTTAGTAGAGTCTTATATAGAACTAGATAGAATCCGGCGCCTTTCTAGTAGAGGGAGGGAGTATTATAAGGGATTAGGCCCTAAGTATAGTACTAGCTATACTANCGGAGTCCGAGAAGACTCTTCTCTTCCTCCTTTATCGAACTTATTAAATACTATAATCGAGCCTCTATATATACGCCGCTCCCCCGTAACACTAAGTATACCTTTTAGTTACCCCCTTAACTTAACTTTTATAGGATTAAGTACGTCCGAGTACTTTAGTACTATTCTATTTAAAACTCTATTATCCTTCGTACTATATATAAGCTAGTACGGGTAGAAGTTACTAATAAGTAGGTATTTAGTAGTAGTCTTCTACCGGAATATTATATACTAGTATAGTATACTAAGAGACTCTTAGGATACGTATATATATATATTTAAAGGTAGTATATTACAAGGAAGCTTTATACGTTTAAAAAGAGCTTTATTAAGAGTATATCTATAGATCTAAGGGAGAATAACTTAGAATAAAGGTATAGAATAATAGTAACGAGTACTATTAACTTATTATACTATAATTAATAGTATATTTAAGTACTATACCTTCTAAAATAACTAGAACTTTTAAAACGTACCTTCTAAACTATATACTAAATTCTTTAGATATTACTTTAAAGTAAAATAGTATCCTTTAATTAAGGACGTAACTAGGTAGCTAAAGTAGTATATTTTATTAACCTAATATTATACGAGTTTCTCTTTCTAGGTTAACTAAATAGACTTATAATAAGCTATAGCGCGAGAGTTATACTTTAGCCTAAATTATAAAAGAGTATATTCGTAGCTATCTTTAGTAAAACAAGCTAAAATTAAGTTCTAGTTAGATAGAAAGGTTCTAAACTTTAAATATCTTTTATACTTACTATTCGGAAGTTTAATAATACTAGGAAAGAACTTCTTATAATTAGCTACTACGTTTATATTTATATACTACTTATAAAGGATATAATTAGATTAAGGGAATTATAACTCTAAAGTATTAATTAATATAGTTTCTCTATCTATAATAAGTACTATAGGGTCCTAGATATTCTCCTTATTTATAACCTAATAAAGATAACTAATCGCCTAGTTATAATCTAACTTCGTCTCCCCTAATATAAAAATAAGACTAATCTATATTACTTTATTATTACTAGTTATACTATATATATTTAGTAGGGGTATATTAAACCGGTTCGTTTTATATATAGAATTAAGAAGTAGGATATAAGGATACTACTTCTATAATTTAATAGATTTTAAGTAAAGAAAGAAGAGTTATAAAAGTTAGTCCGCGTTAGGATTTAGCTTATTATTTAAAAGGGATTTTAGTTGTTTTTTAAAGGTAGAAGAGAAACCTTCTTTTTCTAGAATCTTATTTTTATTATCTAATTAGGAAATATATAAATAAAGGGGGGGGTAGGAACTAACCTTAAGTAGGTACTAAATTTTAGACTTATTTCTAAGCCTATTTTAACGAGCCGCCTAAGTAATATTAATAATATCCTTAGGAGTTAGGGTTATATTCGCTAGCTTCTTCTACCTTAAATTCGTAATAATATTTATAACTAAGGTACTACTTTTATACTATCGAAGAATCTCCTCCTTAATTTTAACTCCTATATAAGCGCGGCGATTTATAGGGTTAGTAGTAGAAGCTATATAACTATAGTAGTTATAGAACAACTTACCTTTAGATTATTACTTAAAGGTATATTCGAATAAACTCGAGGCTAATTTAATACTAAAAGGACACTTAGTCCTTTTAGTTCTCTAGCGGTTATAGCGTTTTATAGGGTATACTATAGACTCGGTAGTAGTAAAGTCTTCTAGATTACAAGCCTTACTATAGGTAAATTAGACCTATTTTAGCCTAGGGAGGTTATATTTAGTATAAGCGACTAGGTTAGAATAAGACTATTATTTAATATAAGTCTAGCTATATTAGAAATCGTAATCTTTAAGGAAATTATACGCCTAGTTAATAGTAGTAAAGGAACCTAATATTAGTAGTCCTAGAGTAATAGAGAGTACTAGGGCTTTATTATACTTATTAGGATATAATTATAATATAATAGCGCTTATAAGGGTATTTATAGATAAGATATACGATTATATAGGTATAATAACGAGGTATACGACTTGGTAGATAGGAATAGCTTTAAATAGTAGTATAGGGTAGAGTAGTAGTAATTATAGTAGTTTAGTATAGTAGGTAGTAGAGCAAAGTTATAAATAGTATTATATTTAAGATTACGTGTATTATTAGATTAGTAGTTACGATAATATACGGGCTTGGTTTACGAGTTATCATAGATACCTATAGACACACTATAAAGTGGCTGGGGGGCCCGGTCATTTCTATGTTGGTTAGACAAAAGTCCATGTTAGATAGCTCAGGGCTAGACTTTTTTCACATATGATCTACGTGACAGTGTCCAGCATTGACTGTCCACCCCCTTTACTAAGACCCTCGCTATAAGGATAACCTCGGTTATATCCTTACGAAACTTGCCCCTGCGAATATCCTTAAATCCAGGCTTTTCTGTAAAACTTTGAGATGCTGAAGAGTTGAGGTCAAGCGGATTCTCGTTTGCGAATAGTTTGGTTGGAAGCGTAGCCCAGCTGTGAGGTTTCATTTCACTTATCAAGTTGTGCAACAGACATGGACGTCGAGAATTGGTACAGTATGTGTAATAATCAACGCGATTGATTCTCTGTCCAGCTACCTATGGTCACTTTGTTATTCCCTTAACATTCCTTTGCAGGTGTCACGTGTGCTCAAGGCACGTGGTATAAAACATTCCAGGGCCAGGTTAATTGGAAGTTTTTCGGACTCGTTTATCTGTATTTATCCGTATTTGGAAGGTAGACCTCGTCCAATCACAGGGCTGATACCAGCCACAACCACGAAAATCGACCACAAATAAAAGTCACAATACAACACATTGGCATAATAGTATAGAGCCTCTTGATGAGTTCTTAGAACCCCTCTAGCCATCCGCGGGTCAAGCAAGCCAGGGCTAGAGTGATGGTATTAAGCCTAGCAGCACATCTCACAAAATCCACCGCATTATGGCTGTGCGTACAGTGTTTAGCGAGTTCTACCGAGTATCCCCCAAGTAATGAATTCATCTTATTCCTTTCCATCTTCTTTCATACCTTCTTCTTCGCATTCTGAATTCCGAAGGTGATTGGGTACTTTGCTCCAAGAGGTATGAATGTTTTACGTTTCAAAACAGGGCTTTCTCACTTTAAAGAGTCGGAGTCACTTCGCACGTCTCGTAAATGAATAGTCCTGTAGTCCACAATTTGAATTTTGGTGGTACTGGAATGGTGCAAATGTTACTTCAAATCAACCAAGCCAAAATAGAATAAGTTGACGCCCTTCAAATCCCCATAAGCATATCGACTAATACAATCAATCCTCTTCATGCTCCACCTCTACCTTCACGAAGCAACCAAGGGATAAGTCCTGTACAATAATAAGCTCCATTAGAATCGTCTGGATCGCGACACGCTAACATTCTAACGATATTATTGCGTTTTCTGAGTTCATTACTAGGATATCAATATTTGTCAGTAGTTAACAACCTTGGTTTCAAGAATAGGAAAGTAGCGGTGATATAATCTTACATACTGGCTACTGTTTTCCAAATCCACCCTCCCTTGAACTGAACCCCTTGTGGTAGTTGTGTTGTTGTGGTTGGGTGAGATGTTGTTTAACTCCAGCTGGTTTTGGGCCAACTACTGGATAGTAGTATTTCTGTTGTACTCGCGTGAAGTGTGATTCAATTCCAACTGGTCTCGGAGAAAATCCCGCGGAGTGGTAGTATTGCTGTAGTATTGCTATACTTGGGACTTCTTGCTGCAGCACATTGTTTTAGCTTTTTTTGTTGAGTTTTGAGGACAGTTTCATTTCTGGATCTCTCTCTCTCTCTATTCTTGTTTTTCCTTTTTTTGTATATATCTTTCTTTGACAATTGGCTGAAGTTGGTTGCGGAAACTATTGTGATGCGAAATATTACTGGTGTGTTTTTCAGTAGACTGCATTTGTAGGGACTTTGGAATTAGGAAGCGAGAGGTAGGTACTGTAAGATGATATAAATTAGTTTTTTATACACTTCGTCGCAGCAGTACGTTACTTAGTTGGTTTGTGATACTTGTTTATACCACTTTGTCTTTTGCGGCATTTGTGCACCGCTAGGTTCTTCCTTTACCTGTAAAGCACTGGATTCTAGTGAAGCAAAGTTATGTAGGATATCAAATGGACCAATAGAAAATAAGTACTTTTATCTTATCAATTTGTAATTCTTGCAGACAGAGAGAAATTTCATGGAATCACAAATCCTGGCCAGAAATGTAGTGCTAATATACTAAATATTATTCTACAAGCATGGAACTAACCAGTTTTTATACGACAATCGAAAATTCTGGTCATTCTTAGCTAGGATTCTGTATTTGAACCGATCTACTTGATCTTTTTATAAGTCTATAGTCTTGACTCTTCTAGTAAAAAGAAATATCTATCTTCTAAGATAAATATCTATGCTTTATAAACAAGTGTTTAGTTTATTTTGAAATAAGTTTCTTCCTAAAGACTTGATTATTAAACAAATATTGTTCAAGGAAAATTGTTACATGAGAGCAAAGAAGAAATTAATTAAGACCTTTAGGATAATTGTTCTGACCTGGTTACTCTACTGGATTTTATAGCACCAGTAATCTAGTAGAAAAACCAAGGCGGTGTTTCGGTTAGACACAGATTAAAATGCTACAATAAGCTAAAGCACATGGTCAAAAGGTGCTAGTTATAATTACTATCGAAAAATAGTTAAGATACTTAGAGAATAGATTATTTACAATGTATAGTGCTACTGGAGTATCTCATAAATCTGCTCTCAAACAAGGAAAAACTACTATCAGATTTACAGTTTGTCTTGATGTCTCCCATCACCATATTGATTTCAGACCCCATTTGAGCTTGGAACCAGTCATCACATTCACTTCCAGTCTTCTCCATGTTTCAATCCATCTGGTGTATTGGCCCGTTGTCGCTAAAGTTCACATTATGAACACTCACGAGTAATTGACTTTCTCTTGCCAGCATCTTTTCATCCTCTCTTCTACACTGAGGGGCTGATCTTCAAAGACGGGTCGGGGAAATTCCTTCAAGATTCGCATTCCGCGTTCCTCTCGTTCACTAGACAAAATGAGCTTTGAGGTCTAGATTATGCGGTCATTTCAGACTTACATAAAGGTGCCCTTATCACCCCAGATCTCTGAGCCCCAGAAGACATATCCAGCTCGTCGAAGGCCTTCTCTCCAAGGCTCAGAAGAAGTGGAAGACGCATACAATTCTCGGCAATACCCACCATCAGCCCATATGTAGCCCTTATTGGCAGACATACTATCATTGCCTGACACGCCATCAGAAAAAGGTATATGATCTTTGTCGCATTTCGCGTCTTTCCTAAGCATTTCGCCTCCAAACAGTACAGGTTTATTCCCTGGATTATCTTCTAGGGCCTCCTTCAGAAACTCCCTTTCGCCCGCATCTCCTACTTTCTCCACCAAGTCCTTCAGAAGTCCCTTTTTCGATTGAAGTATGGCACGCAAATCCTTAATTGGCAACGTTGCAGAGGATGACTGCATCCTTCGGAAATAGCGCTGCTTCCAGTCTTTCGAAAAGAAATACATTTTGCCCTCAAGCTTCCATAGATCTAGATCTGTAGAAAGTCGGCTGAACTCATGGTCTTCCGATTCCTGCCACCTCAACAAAATCTTGTCTGTCACAAAATCAAAGATGCAACTCAATTCTTCGACTTCCCAAGCAGGGAATTGACAAAGAAACCATGCGCATGGATCCAAACCAACCCAGTTTTCGGTGGAAGGGGCGAAGACGTTGCCGAAAATTATGAAACGGTAGATGCCCCGGAATATTCGTTGTCTTTCCACGAGTGAGATATCCTCAAGCGTATACAAACCCTTCGGACCCAGAGGCTCATCGCCGCCTCTAAAACTTCGAATAAAAACATCCAAAGTCTCTCCCACGCAGAGGTTTGCGATGAAAATCACGTCCTTATGTGTCTGCCAGAGCTGCAACATATTCTCTTTTGGTGGCAAATAGTTGGCGCCGCCCAGATAGTCTGTCTTATCAAAGTGGTGGCGGTCTTTCCATTCATTCCATATCTCCTTCTCATGCTCATCAAGATAGCCTTCTACTCCCCACCGCATCATGATCTTGTATTCGGGAATGTACCAATTTTCCATCCAACTCAAGACATCGCCTTGCCAAGGACCACGAATAGGTATTTCTAATACCTCTCCATCCACACTTTCAAACCTCATTAATTCTGACGAATCAAGAGCTGCCATAGCTTCAGGCAGAAGAATCATCCCAATATCACGAGCGATGACAAATTGGAGGACTTGCTCGCGATATTTGCGGAAGATCCTATGGGCATGAGGTGAAGCTCGTATGAGAGCCCATAGACTGCTCATATCAGGAATATTCTCAAGAATGAGAGCTCCCACCTCGATCGGTGTTGCTTCAAGCGAGGACTGCTTCATTTTTGCCATTCAAAGAGAGATGATCATTAAAGAGCTGATAGATTGGGCATTTGGCAGGGTACATATAGTTCGACTGCACGATGGTAGTGTTGCAACCAACAGAAGGATCTGGCACAGCCACACAGCTGGACAGAAAGATTAGCCAATCAAAAAATTAATCTTGCAACACAGCACTTTAATTTAATGAACCCAACTAATCTAAAAACGTTTAAACTCAACTCCGTTCTTTTCATTCCACCAACGTTAGGACTAGTCTAGTATATGTGAAGATCAAACTTTGTCTCATGACAACTATCGAGTTCTGAAAAAGTTTCTACTCGAGTATAATTTAAAGAGTGTTGTTAAGTGGCACATGCGCCTAATGTGGCAGGAATAGAGCTTTTAATCTTCCGATTCGCCTCCTCAATAGCTGCTATTTGAATATAGTGCTCCTTTGGTATTGGTTCGAGCTTGTACGCATCACAAACCCTTGTTATGACTTCTTCTACATTGGGAATCTTCGTCTTCCAACGCTTGGCTGTTTCGATATTATCGAAAACTAACCATTCTGTTGACGCAGCGGGCTTTGGAATAGGAACAATTCCACTTTTTTTGACTGCAATCAAATTTCCCTTCTCTTCCAGCGTCAATTGCAATTGCTGAAACTCTGGAGTCGCCAGAAGTCTTTGAGCTAGATCACTGGGCTGATTGACTGGTCCCGTCCTCTCCTTTGTTTTCCCGTCAACCGTTCTGTCTCCCGAGCGGTATTTTTCGGTGTCTTGGTCTCTGAGATTGCGAATCGTGGAACCGACAGATTCTGCCATATCAAAAAGTGCGCTTTGTTGTGCTGAAAGGCTCGGGGTCTGAGTGAGAAGATGCATACGAGATGCTGAAATGGCATCGCCCATTTTCGCGAAGGTGTGTTCGTAGCGAGATGCTCCAGCAGCCATTTTTCCAATTTCCATCCATCTATCCCAACTCGATGCAACAACCAGTTGCTGTAATGAATGTGGTTTTTGGGACCAGATCTTGGCAAAGTTCTGACCATCTTGGTCTGGCGACAGTCCTTCTCGGAATATCTCCTTGTTATCATTCGTGAAGTAAAACTGTCCAAGATTTGCCTTGTACCAGTTGCTTTTCGGCAGGAAGAATTTGTTCCTGGCTGAAAGAGAACTCTTTTTAGTTTTACTATCGGTTTCGTCGTAAGGAGGTGGATCTCCGACAAGAATTGGCGGTTTACCAGCACCTGGCATCTCCTGCTGGCCCCCTTTGGTTGCAACCCAAACGTGCCTCAACATCTGTTTTGACACAAAATCGTTAGTCTTTGGTCCTTGAAGCTGCAGTCTTTTCCCTGTGCGGAAACAGTAAAAAAGAGATTAAATTGAAGAAACTTTACAAGCAGGCACCCAAAAAACCGGAAACATTCCCTTCTTTACAGAAAAATGTGACTCTGATAGCTTACCTCGAGAAAAGTGCACCTTTCACCTGGACGACTGCCTTTACAATCTGGTGCAATGGTGAACTCGCCAGGTTTGTAGAATTCCTCGGCAATATATGCATTGTAAAGAAGCATTCTGTCTGAATTTTAGTGACTTTTGTATTAATTTACCGAAGGTCTAAGTTAGGAAATACCTCTCATAAGCCCCACGATCTCCCGTCCCAATAACATACGCTAACAAACAAGAAAAAGCAAAAACAATTGAAACTTTCATCATGGGAAAGAGGAGGTAGATGGAGCTAATGATAGTGAGAAAACAGTAAAGAGATTGATCTGATCAAACGAGCGAAATTTAGTGAGCGAATGTAGAGAAGACAGTTCCATAGGCATCATAATGTAGACAGAGGGGAATGCACTGATAGTATATCATTTTCTCGAGAATTTGAAAAGTAATCACGTCAATTTCTCTCTTTTTCAATCCGACAATCCTACACAGCGTAGCTGATAGCACTATGCATGGCCCGAATCTTGCCATTTTTACAAACTACACAGGATAAAGTCCGTACATAGCCCTAAAGGAATGCGATAAATAATACTATTTGGAGGGAAGTTTCTCATGTTGGGGGCAAGGTACATGTTTTGAAACCTTCTTAATTTTGGCTCTCTTCATATAGTTGACGAAAGGATTCTGAAGCATGGATTGAAGCGTGTTTGTATTCTCGTAGAAAGCCACCAACATGAAGGATCTATTCTGCGTAAACTCAGCAGGTTGGTGGCTGTCACAGACGAACCAGGAGCTTGGTTCGGTTTTATTTCTGGTGCAGAGCGGGCTACTTTGGGATTCTAAACTTGGGAAGCCGCTTTATCTGGAGAGAATCTGGACCAAGTCTCTTCCTAGGGCATGGTGATTTCTGGTCAAATCTGGGTATCTGAAGATATAGGATCACTTATTGTGTGTGGGTACTATAATATTAGAAGTCCTGTGACATTAATGCTACTACCATCTTTACTTCTCAGCGCTCGTCAAGCAATAAAAAAGTGATGGTTCTCGAAATATCTTTAATTGAAGTCGATGCTTGCTTTGCTTGAATTGAGGTATACAAGTCTCCACCCCTAGGTAGTGATGTATGTTGATATCACGTGCAAACAAACAAATTCTTCGACAGTCAGAGGCCGAGTGAGACCTTGGCAGGAATCCTACCAACCAACACTGGCCCTTTCTTCAAATCCTACCAACAACGCAACAATCCCTTCATCTCCTCGACGGTAGCAAAGACGAGCGCGCTTGCAACCAATGATACTCATGTCGTTTCCATACTTCGAATTCTTCTAGGGGCCAGCCCCTACGAATAAAAGGATGGCCATATGCATGTGCTTGCCTATAACAGCATCAACCAACAATTTAATCATATATTAGATTGCTACTGGTTCAACTATACGTAAATTCCAACATAACGGCCGAGTATTGTTATTCTCACTCCATATGCTAGAAGTGGCGAAGCTTTGATGTAACCCCCTTCAAAAATGTCGTTGGTGCTTCCATGTTTCGAAATCAAGCCCCCTATTGATGCCCGGGTCTGGGCAACTGTAGTTACCAAACCGCCATTAGAATTTTTTTGTGAAAACGATAGTTACTAAACCGCTATTAGAATTTTTTTATAAAAACGATAGTTACTAAACCGCTATTAGAATTTAAATTAAAAATAATAATTACTTATTTACTATTAATAATTTATTAAAGCTTAAGGCTCTTAGTTTAAAAATAGAGTATATAGTCTTCTATTTCTTTATATACTTCTCTAACTTTTAACTATCTTTATTCTTTTCTAGAATTAATAATAGTATAAACTTCTCCTAATCTTTTACCTTTTAAGGCCTAAATCTATTATTAGTTTCTTCTTTTTTCTTAGATAACTCTTTAAATAGTTATATATCTACTAGAAGAGTATTAAATTAAAGTTACTAAATATACTTTATAAAGATATCTTTAAGAATAGAACTTCTAAAAAAATATATTTTATAAAGCCTTATCTAACGTTAGGATTATAATTATAGTTCTTTACTAATATAGTAGAATAGATAATAATATAGTCTTCTATTTTAAAAGATATAGTTTTAGAACCTTATTAAAAAGAAAGGTTTAAAAGATATAAAGGGTAATAGGAATAGTATAAAGAATAATTATATAATAATAGGTAAAATCTAATATATACCTAGAAAAGATTATCTAAGTAGAGCTTAAAAGAGGTATAATTAAACCTCTAGGAAAAGGACTTCTTTACTCTTACTTCTAAGAAAAGGGTTATTTAATTATAAGGTAACCTTTATTCTATCTACTTATACTTATACTAACTTCTTATAGAAAAGAACTTTTTAGAATTATCTTAAGTATTAATAAAGAGGGTCTTATATATTATATAGCTAATTATAATTACTAAAAGAGATAGTATATTATTTCTAAACTAGATTATATTTAGTCTATTAATAGTTATAAACAACTAAGGCTATATAGATTTAAGATCTATACTATAATTAATATATACTTTAGAAAGATTATTTAGATCTATATTAATACCTTTATAAAGATAGCTCTATCTATTATATAATAATACCTAGAAGCCTATTATAAACTAAAATACTAGCCTTTTATTATCTAGTTTAACTAAGAGAAAGAAACTTTTCTAATTACTAAAGTATATTATACTTTTAGTTATATAATATAATTAAATCTATAGTTTTAATATAAGAATTATTAGTTCTATAGAACTAGTACTATAAACTAGAGGATTAAGTCTTAGTAGGGTTATCTATAGAAGTCTTCTCTTTACTAGTAGAGAGTAATATTTCCCCTCTTCTCTTATTTATACGAATCTAACTTTTATAGGATTATTTTAAAGTATTAAAGAAAAGTAGAAGGTTTAGTTTACTAGATAAAAAGAATATATTCTACCCTAATATAATTATAATATTAGCTATCTATATACTAATTATTAGATAAGCTACTTTCGTATATATAGATCTATAGAATATATATAGAATTAGGAAGAATAAAAAGAAGCTAGACTAGGTTTAGGGCTAACTAGAGGTCTTATATAAAGAACCTTTAACTAGATTTAGTTTATATTATATAAAAATCAACCGAGAGTAGGCTTATAACGTTACTAATAATCTTCTAAAGCTGTTTCTAGACTAGAGTAAGTTTCTAATTAAACTCTTACCTCTAGCTTTTTCTTCTACTAATCTTTTTATAAATCTTAATTCTTACTTTTTAAATAAAACTCTAAACTAGTATAAAAATAACTTATAATATTTATATAGTATTAATCTAAATAACTTAAAAGTAAAGGATATTAATACTTTTAATAGTAAAGCTAGCGAGAGGCTTTATATAAGAGTATATTACTACTTATATACTCTTATCTAAGAATATATATATTCTAGGGAAGAACTAATCTTATAACTTTATCTAAAGCTAGAAGGTAGATATACTCGAGTTTTTAAATATAGTAGTCCCTTAGTTAATCTAATTATAGAGAATAGAGACTTTATATCTTATAAAGAAGACCTATTAGAGGATAAGTACTTCTTATAGAGAGCTACTAAGATAGAGAGAGTTTTAGAAGAGTAAAGGTAACCTAGTTATTAGAATAAGAATAGTTTAGTAAACAAGGTTATAAGAGGAGGTTCGTCCTTAGACGAAGACTATTTAGATTAGTTTCTTTTATTTAACTTCTTTATCTAATAAATTCTTAATTAAATATCTTCTTATTAAGAGCGTACCCCTTTATATAATAATATAGTACCTACCTCTCCTCTAGTCCCTTATTATTCTACTATTTTTTCTACCTTAGATAATAATAATTTTATTATTATTAGGTCTTATACTACTATAAAGGCTAGATAATCTTATATAGACCGTTACTACTTATAACGTTATAAGTAGTTACTATAACGTTATAAGGATAGAAGATCTTTTAGATAAAGTTCCCTTTTTCTAATTCGCTATTCCTCTTTATAGCGTTATACTAGATCTCCTTATCCTAGATCTCCTTCTCCTCTTTTATATTATACTACCCCTACTATATACCTAGCTAGAAATAGTAACTTTTAAGTATACTCTCTAAAAAAGAAGGAGAATAGTAGTAGTTTATTATAAATAAGGGAGTGCTTACTAAGTAACTCGGTAGGATAAATATCCTACATTCGAGTAAACTCCTATATTAATAACACTATAATTTATTGTCTTATTATACGATTCTAGGTTCTTTTAAAAAGATAATTAATTAATAATAAGTAATAATACCTCTAAGAAAGTTAGCTTAAAAGTCTAAAGCGGCTACGATTNCAAAGGAAGAGTAACAAAAGCTAGTAATAAGGCGTTTATAAGGGTAATGAGAAATATATAAAATTAACGTACTTCGATCGATAGATATAAATAAAGGGCTAAATAAGTAAGGGAGGTAGTAAGGGTAGAGCTATAGGCTTAGTTTAATACTAAAGATACTAAAGATACTACTAATAATACTATAGGTACTAATCGTTAACAGGGTTAAAGGTCTAGTATAATAACCCTTAAGTAAAGGTAGGAGGTTAGGTAGGAACTTAAACGCTAGGATATCGAACGTCTAGTAACTTATCGAGGGTTTTACCCTAATAATAACTAACGTAATAGTATTATTCGATAATATACTTAATAAGGATATACTCTTAAACTAGGAGCTTTTAGGTTTAACTAGCTACGTCCTAATATAGTATAACTAAGGGTTTAACCTTAAGCGTATAGTTCTAGATACGTTAATCTATATAAGAGATAAGGGGTCGACGTATATAGTAACCTAATTATATATAGGGCTATAATAAGTAGTATCCTAGGCGAATAAATATAACCGGCTACCCTATACTAAAATTAGGTAGTCCCGGCCCCTAACCCTTTATAGTAATATAGTAATCCCTACTTAGCGGCCCTAGCTTAAAATCTAGCCCGAAACATAGGTCCTCCTTAGTAAAATATATATATATATAGCTAATTAACTAGTATAGGACAAGGTAATTTATTAGGCCTCCTATCTTTCTTATAACTAGCGCTCCCGATTTAATTATTAGAGGTTAGATAAATAAGTAGTAATAATAGTACGTTACTCCCTTCTATAATATAAGTTATAGATCGTTTACCTCCGGAGTATAGAAAATATATCCTTTAAATAGCGAAAGGTACTTTTAAAGTAGCCGACTTACACCTATTAGATTTAGAAGCTCTATTATTTTAGAACAAGGATAATATATTATTTAATCGAGAATTAAAGACCTAGGATATAAAGGAGAAGAAGTCGATTAAGCTATATAGTACGAATCTATAAAAATAGGCCTATTATTTTAATACTTACTCCGCGTATACTATATAGTTATTTTTACTATTATTTCTATAGGTATACCTTCTATTATAATTTAGTAACTATAATAATACTATAATAAGATTAGTAGATATTTAGATTTAGATAGAGGTTATCTACCTAGCTTTATTTTAGTATAAAAGAGTTGTTAGCCGTAGTAGCCTTCGAGGCCTTAAAAATTAGAATATTCTTAAAATATAGATTAACTAGTATTATTATATAAGGCGTAATATAACTACCGGTAAAGGAGGAGAAGGTTTAGGACTAGAACGAAAAGGTAACGCCTCTAAGAATATATCTTTATAATTATATTATAAGGAGACTAAGGGTAATAGTTATTTAAACAAGTCTTACCTTTATATTTATCTAAGCCGTAGACAAGGTACGGCGGATAAAAGTAGTAGTAGTAGTAGTAAAAAGAGTACTAAGAAGAAGAAGGAGGAGAAAAAGGGTTAAAGTATTAGTATAGGAGAATAAGGTTAGATAGTAGTATAGCCTGTTATAAATAATTTTAAGTTATTATACTAATTTTTACTATCTTATATATATTCGCCTATACCTCCTTTTATAAATATATAAATACCTTTCTAAATCGTTAATTTATTAAAGCCTCCTTTATATAACTTACTATCCCCTCTAAATCGCTTAGCGTAGAATTAGCTTTTATACTAATATTCTAACCTAGTTTTTTTATCTATAATTAATTAAATACTAGAATATAGTACTCTTATTAGTTATAAAGGACTAGAGATCTATCGAATATCTTTAAATTTATTATTTATATACGAATTCCTTAAATTATTATTATCTAAAATTAAGAAGGATTTATAAAGTAGCCTAGTATAGATAGTAGACTTTATAAAAGACAAACCTTTTATAGCGTTACTACTTGGATTCGTACTAAAACTAAAGCTAAATAGTAATCGATAATAAATCTATTACTTATCCTTTCCTAAAGGAAACTCTATTAACTCGTATATACTAGATAAATACGCTTATTTATAATATATTAAGTTTAAGGAGGTTCTAGATTTAGTACGTTTAGCGGGCTAAGGCTATATAATCTTTAAGCGTAATATATTAAATGCTTTCCGAATAGTCCCTATAGCTTCGTATATATAATAGATACTAGAATTTTAGTAGAAAGGGATTAAATATATTTATACGGTTCTTCCTTTTAGATTAGTAATAGCTCCTTTTATATTTAACCTATTCGCGGAGGCCTTGGAATAGATTATAAAATTATACTTAAAGTAGCGCTTTTTCGGGTATTATTTAGATAATAAATTCGCTATATTTATATAAAAAGATACCTTTATAAAATTCGTAGAAATATAGAATAAAGAATTCAAGGATTTAATAGCTACTCTAGAAATACTAATTAATAACCTTAAAAATAAATAGGGTATAATTATAGAGGTTCTAGGCTATATAGTAAATATAAATACTTTTATAGTATTAATACTACTAGATAAACTCTCTCGAATTAAGGAATAAACTATAATATTTATATCTCGAAATAGTATTACTTAAAAAGAACTTAAATTAATTATAGGCCTCCTATTATTTTATACTAGAGTAGTATAATTAAGATAAGTGTTTTATAAAAACTTTTAGACCTTTATATACGTATGGCTAGATTATATAAAAGGTCGCCGGCGGCTCTCTCTAGAGGTTAAGATAGATTTTATATAGTAGAATAGGATACTACTATAATTTAATAGTTAAACTTTCTTTAATTCGGAATAATAATATATCTACTTATTCTATAATGTTTTAATATAAGGTTTAGGTACCTTTTAGGTAGAAGTAGATATACTAAGAATTAACTAGAGATACTATATATATAATATAACGAAATAATACTATCTTTAATTACCTTTCCTATAAATTAATAAGGAATTTAATATTAATATCTTTGAAATTAAGGCTATATAAGCCTCTTTCGAAAATTAGAGATCTTAGTAGTTAGGTAAGACAGTAGTAGTTTATATAGATAGTACTACTATATTATTCGGTATAGTTAAATAATACCTAAAGTGCCTATACTAAAATAAACTACTCTATGTAATTCTTTATATAGTAGTATAATATAACGTTAAAATACTCGCCGAGAGAATATCTAGTCCTATAAATATCTTTATAGACGCTTTCTTAAGAAACTTAGATAAAATAATAGCTAATTAGTATCCTTTATTAAATTAGAACCTCTAATCGAATACCTTAATTTTATACCTAGTTTTTCGAATCTTACTACTAAGTTTATATACCTAGGTCTTTCTACTAATATACGTAAGGTTTATAACTCCTATATTTGCTCTTTTAAGACTTTCTAAGCCGAGAGACTACGGCTAGCCTAGCTAGCTATAATTTAAGCCTTATTAGACTAGGCTTCTACTAGGGCGGTTAGGAGGTATTAAGGACTATTAATAATAGGATAGCTACAAGTAAATTTAATATAAGTTAGTCTATTAGCGATTTGCTCCTATTATATAGAGTATTAATATCCTCTTTAAATATTCGATAATCTAATTTTACGTTAAGTTTTAGCTAGTATTCGAGCCTTTTAAGGTTTATAATAAACTTATAAAGCCGAACCTCTTTTATATACCTAGATTCGATCTATTATATCTAATCTATATAAACTGCTAGTACTACCTCCTAGATAGTATAATTACCTAAATTTTAAGGTAGCTATAAAACTAGTATTTATAATATTCCTTTATATAGGTAAAATTATATATTCCGAATTCGACCTATAGAATAAATAGGCTTTCGAGATATCTAAGCTATAAAAACATAATATAGTATTTAGTTCGCGGAATAAATATACTACTATATTCTTACGATTAAGTAAAAGTAATATAGATTACTCTAGTATTAAAATAGTAGTAGAATAAACCCTAGATAATATATACCCTATTATAGTACTATTATNTCCTAAAATCATTACTCTTTTATATAGAACAAGGTCCTTTTATAAGAGACTTCTATATTAATACCTTATAAGGGCGCCTTTACTAAATTAGTACGCTAAATTATATAAGATATATAAGTTACAGCCCTTATTATAGTACTACTTAAAGAGCCTCGGATTTAGGTATTTTAAACTCTAATATTTAATAGCTAGGTAGATAGTTCTCTAGCGCTTTTAAGGGTTATTTTACGCTTAGTTTATAAAACTACTAGTAATTAAGCCGTTGCTTTTTATAAGGATAATTTATTATTCTCCTTTTCTTAGCTTATTATTATTTTATCTTATTATAGCTAGTTCTTTTTGTTTCTTAAAGACGGCCTAGGATACTAATACTTCTTTATATTTACTAAATAGAGCCTTCTAATTAGTCTATAATATAGGAGAAGTTATAGTATTTAAAGCTAGCTAGTAATATAAGATATTAATAATAAGCTTTCTTTTATAACGTAACAAATAGACAATAAATAGTAGTAGTTTATTATAAATAAGGGAGTGCTTACTAAGTAACTCGGTAAGATAAATATCCTATATTCGAGTAAACTCCTATATTAATAACACTATAATTTATTGTCTTATTATACGATTCTAGGTTCTTTTAACCCGCCCTTATACCCCTTAAGATACTCTCGCCTTAGTTAGATATATACCTTTATAGGTAGCAAGGCCTAGGATACTAATACTTCTTTATATCTACTAAATAGAGCCTTCTAATTAGTCTATAATATAGGAGAAGTTATAGTATTTAAAGCTAGCCAGTAATATAAGATATTAATAATAAGCCTTCTTTTATAACGTAACGAATGGATAATAAAGCTAAGATATATAGTAGAGAAGGCGAGACTAGGAGTAAATAAGAGGATTAGAGAGAGAGAGAGAGAGATTCCGTACAACCTAATACTAGATTAATAATATTAAGTTATTATTCGTCTAGCCCTTATACAAATACTATCAGGCTATAAAGTTTCTAAGTAGTTCTTTTAATAGAAAGATTTTACTATAAATCTATAAAGGATAAGGAAGATAGGCTTAGGGGGGGAGTAGTACGAAAGTCTATTAGTAAGTTCTCTTTTATCTTACTTCTTATTTCTAAGAACTAATAATTCTAGGTTAAGTAGTAATAATTCTTAATAATATTCTATTTATATAAGATAGTTATCTATAAGAATATTAAAGAATCTTAATTAAAGAAATATTAATATAAATCTAAAAAAGCTATTATACCTACTTCCTTAAAGAGTATACGAATAGTCTTATTATATAGAGTCTTAGAACTAGGATAATATTAACTAGGTCTATATAATTAACTACTTAAAATAAAGAAAAGCTACCTCTATAAACCGTCTTCTCTACCTACTAAGTAAATAGTATTCTCTACTTAAGTAATATAATTATTCTTCTTAATTATAAGAAGAATATAGGTATAAGATAAGATAATAACTATATATTCTACCTAATTAAAGAGATTAAGGGCTAAGGACCGGCCGATTTAGATAATAATAGACTACTTAAGTTAAATAGAAGTATTTGTTATATAGTATCTAAGACTCCTTTAAATAGTAGGCGCCTTATAAAGAAGTCTTATAAAAGGCCTCCTTAAAAACTAAAGATTAAGAAAGAAAAGATTAAGAAGGAGAATATAATAAATAAAATAAATAAAGAATCTTTATTTATATATAAAGAGAATTCTATATTTATAAAAGAAAAGGAAGTAGAAGAGGAAATAAAAGTAAAGGAAGAAAGGGAAAGAGAAGAAAGTAAGCTATCTAATATAAGTTTATCTTATATAGATATAAACTTCTATTCTTTCTAATTAATATAGTTTTCTAATTTTAACGAACTCCTAGAAAGATATAATAAGAATAAAAGAAATAATAGTAAGAAAGAGAATAATTATAATTCTAGACTAAAGAGAACTCTTTATCTATTATAAAAGGTATTAGAATATAAGTAAGAGAGTAAAATAGATTTAAATTTAATATTTCCTATTCTAGACTATCTACTTATATAGTATAATACTTTCTTAGTTTTATTAAACTAATTACTCGACCTAGGTACTACGTTAAGGTAAAGTATTATTATCTAGGTACTACGCTTATAACAGCTACTTTATAGGGCCGGTAGTAAGCTAAAATTAAATATATTATACTTATAAATAAGAAGAAAAGATCTTATATATACCTTTTATAATTTAATTAGATTATCCCTCCCTCTTTATATTAGAAGGAGCTACTACTTAGGGGCCCCTAGCTACTTTCTCGCTATAGGAATAAAAGACGAGAAGACGGCTTCGTCTTCTCTACTATTATCGTCTAAAGATAATAATAATAGGTCTCTATCTAAAGATAAAGACTTGTTATTTATATCCTATAGATTATAGCCGTTATAATAAAAGTAGAGTAAGGTATAGTCTCGCTACTTATAATTACTATAGCTACTATCGAAGTATCCTAGAATATAATAATACTTAATAAAAGGCTATATATAATAGCTATACTTTATATAAGGGCGATATTAAAGAGTTCTATAGAACTAGATTAAAATCGTATTAATATATAAATTATAGTATAACGCTACCTAGTATTATTAGATATAACCTTATAAGAAGGTAATATTATAGCTAGGTAGCGCTAATACTACGCGCTAGAGGGTATTATAATAGAATTAGGCTAGGATCTAACCCGATACTCGGAGGGAGGGATATTACGTACTAGTAGTAACTTAGATAATAATAGCGGGGTTATAAACTACTATAGCGAAGTAGGCGGTAGCGGGGCTTAGTTAGGCCCTATATATATTAGTATAGATTATATAAAGTCTACGAGGCCTAGGAAACTTAGAATTAAGCTTATATTATAGTAGTTAGTTAGTATAGTAGGGTATAGTAGGGTTAGTATTAGTATTAGTAATAGTATTAATCTACGCGTTTATTAGCCTTTCTAAATCTATTACTATATATATAATTATAATACGCGTATTATATAGTTTTACTAGGGGATTAATCCTAAAGCTCTTATATAATACAACTATTATATTAAGGGAGGGGATATAGGTATATATATACATTAGTACTATTAATAGTAGATAAGAAGAGAAGAAGAGAAAAAGGCTAAGAGAGTAAAATATATTTTAGTAAGGGTAGAGGGGTTAATTATAAAGATTCTAATTAGCTCGTACGAGTTAACTAAGCTAAAGCGCTATCTCTAATATAGGGTCTAGAAGCTAACTAAGCTTAACCGCTATCTCTAATATAGGAATAGACTTGTCCGGAAGTAGTATTCCTCTCCTTATAAAAGAAGTACGCTATTAAAAACATTTTTCCTAGGGTTTTTATACTCGATTCTATCTAAAATTCTTATTCCGGTACTAATTAAAAATACTTTACTTTTAAATAAAAAAAAATTCTAATAGCGGTTTAGGTAGCTATGGGTTTCCATACCCGGGAAAGATGCTAGATCTTTATTCATCTTGGGGGCCCAGATAAGTATCATCAAACTCTCGTTTTCCTTGCCTTTTCTCCGGTAGAGGGCATATTCAGAGTCATTTACTTATCAGTTCAATATCAACACACTCATTATCTCTGAAAGTCTATTCAGAAAACAAATTCCTCGCTATAATGAAGTCTTGTAGTGGTTCCAAGAACCTTACACTTTTTATACTAGCCACTTTTTCTACAAACATCCAGGCCGACGACATACTCTATTCTGCTTTGGACGTATGTCCTGCCAGCTGTACTGGAATCCCCGAGAGCTGGACCGTATACAATGAAGTTGGCCATCTCACAGCTTGCGACCAACCCATGCTCTTCGATTTTGCAGTTTATAACCCCCTCGATAATCCTCTGACGCATACAAAGATACGTGCATGTAAAGCAGAGGGTTTGATTTCTACGGATGTAACTCAAAAGCCAAACACCGAAAGTCCATCATCAAATGTGAAGGATAATAAGAATCGGCTGTTAGCTACTTCAACTTGTTTTTCTGCAACCGAAAAAGAGGAAGAGGTGGATTTCATTACGACAGGCACAAGACAGTCATCGGCTGCTGATCTGCTGGTAATACTTCAGGTTGTGCAGAAGTGTTTTCAAGATGAGAAAGCTTGTGATTCGAAGATTCTATTCGGTTACTTTCGAGGTGCTATTGTTGGCGTTTACACAGGACCAAACATCGACAACCACGCAACAACCCCGTCTATTCTTTCAAATGTAATTGATCAGGTAACTTGCCCTCCAGATCTCGAAATCTGTGAGCTTCCGTCTAACTCAAGGTATTCTACAGGTTCAACAAAACAGATCCACAGATATGGTATTACAGCTTTGCGGTTCAGAGCGTACCTCAGAAAATACACTTGGTGTGATTACGGACACAAAAGGGCGTCCTGAAGGGTTTTCTTCCCTGCAAAAAGCTGTCCGTAGTTGGAGCGACGGAAAGTGTCACAAATTCACAGGCACTACCACCAATCTAAGCAAAATCAGCATCTGGGAAAGCAAACTCACGACACATCAACGCTCTAATTATCTCACTGGTCGTCGTTTGAATCAGTTAAACCCTAGAACTGATTGCCCAATCGTTGCTGTGGCATCAGGAGACGGCTGTGGCTCACTAGCCACCAAGGTATCTTGACCTCTTCCTCCTTCGCGGTTCACTTCGTGGATTTATTTATTTTGGAAAGTAAAAGCTGTTGTCATATTCTGGCATTCACTTCCATATATAATTAGCCGTCGTACCATGTTATATCATAGTCCACACCGTAGATAGCTTCTTTTCTCCTTAGCAGTCCACAATACTACAATAAACCCTATTCAAGTGCTTCTAGCGTACAACAGGTTATGAGCCCGGGTTAGCGATAACCTTAGGTTTTGTTTATTGTTTATTTAACTCGATTATCGTCAAATACGCACGGCGAGCGATATCCGCTATTAATAAACCAACTTTGTCCTAGCAAAATATAAGGACTGTTCCTAGGCACAAACTTAATATAAATAGATACTACTAGTCCTACTTCGAATACTAAACTCGAAGAAGAGACTATTAATCCGTTCAAATCGTCTATAAAAATTAGGAGATCTGACGCTATTCCGCCTTCGACTCCTAGCTCTTTTATAGTAGACCCTGACTTATCTAATAAGTAGGATTTAACAATATAATACCTAAATTTACTACCTACGGTATCGACTAATTTAAGGTATAAAAGTCTTATAAAACAAGTTGTAAAACTACTATTAAAACCTTAATTAGCTAGACCTTAAACTAGGTCTTATATAGCTTAATCTCGTAGTCGTTCTAAGGAGCGTAAAAATTCACCTACAAAAAGATAGGCTGATATAGCTAATTTCGGCATCGACTCGGCCCGGAATAATAATTTACTACTAGGTAGAAGTAATCTAAATACGAGTAATAGAAGGGCTTAATCTAAAGGAAAGAGACCTAAACGACGTCTATTAAAACTACTAAATCTACCTAACCTACCTAAAGACTTAGATCTATTAGGATTCTCATCCTTTTATATAGATTTAGGAAATCCTTTAAACAGTTCTAGTAGTACGCTACTACTACTAAAACGCTTACATTTAAAAGAGGAGTCTAATTACCTTATATAGAAGGCTAAAATAATTCGCTTAGCGAGATAGTACTAACTTTAAGGTTTTATATAAGGATTAATACCTAAACTAAAGGAGGTAAACGTATAGAATTTATAGCCTAGTAAGACGTAAGAAGATACTAAAACATAGACAAATTAGGATCGTAATAAAGCTAAATCTTACTTAATAATAACAAATAATATTAAGGCTACCCCTAGCGAGGTTATAAAACCTCTTAATTTAGCTAAAGAAGCTTAGGAAGCTCTTAAGTAAAAATACGCTAGCAAAGGCAAGGTTTTAGCTTTTAATTCGATTATAGATTATATTAATAATAGCTACAAATCTTATAATAACCTTAAGAAGTTTAATAATAGCTTCTTAAATATAAAACGTAGGCTTAAAGACTTAGAGCTTACTAATATCAAAATATAGTATACTATATTATATATATATACTTTAATAAAGTCCTTTTCTAATTAGGTAATAGCAAAGCGTACTAAGTTATATAGTAAAGAACTACCTAATCTTAATACCCTAATAAAAGATATTATAGATAAGGCTCGATTAAAAGACTCTCCTACTAGTTAGACGTTATTTAGTTATAAGAATAAATAATAACTATATAGTAATAAATCAGGCGGTTTAAACAAGTTAAAATAATACTAACGTAGTAATTATAAGGAATATAAATACTATAACTAAACCTTATACCTAAAGGAACGTTGTTTCGCTCTTAAGAAGAATAAGGTAAAGAAAGAAGCCTAGGAGAAGAAATTTAATATAAAGTAGAAGAAGCCTAAAAAAGATAATAATATAAATATAGCCGCTAAACCTACTAAATCTAGTAGAATAGATTCTAAAGATTCTACCTCGGATATAGAGAACTAGTTCGGCTACGCTACTATAAATATAGCCTTATTAGACTATAATATAATAGCTTCTTTAATTCGACGATTAAAACCCTAGGGTAAAAGATTCGGTAACGATATAGGAGCCGATTACTATATATCTTATAATAGATATTACTATTAAAGCGATTTTTATAAAGTAAACCTTAGTATTATTAAAACTATTAGTAGTATAGCTTAAATTAAAGGAGTTAGAACCGTAGAATTATAGGTCTATATAGGGCCTAGTAGAGATTAACACTATAAGGTATTATTAAAAAATTATCTCTATATTCTAGATAGTAGAGTTAATCTCTTTAGTAGTAAACTATTTATAAATTATAAAAGAGTAATAAATAAAACAAAGCTCTAGTATAGTAAAACAGGCTAGATATTCTCTCTATTAGATAAGGATCTCTATTTACTTAAACTACTAAAAAACTATTTATCTAGTTCCGATCTAAAGTTATATTTAAGCTAGAGGGGTTAAAAATCGCCCGATTTAAGTAACTCTATAGCTAGGACTATTAGTTCTATATTAACTACTAACAAGTCGACTAATTAGGATTTAAAGATCCTTGATTTAACTAATCGGAGTACAAGTATCGATAATAAAGACCTCTGTAATAAAGTATTCCTAGCGAGTCTTCGAAAGTCAAAGGTTCCGTCGCTTACGAACTAGTATAGGAGATTCGGCTACCTTAGACTCGATAATTACTATAAAACTAGTAAGCTAGTAAAAGGTATAGAATTTATCGAATTATTACCTCCTAAAGAAGGTAAAATTATCTATCCTCTATACGAATTAGGTAAACTAATAAGATATAGACTAAAATATAAATACTACTAAGTCTCTAATATTTTCGGAGCTATTTATAGTAATGTTATATTAATAAAACTAGCCTTTATTAAAGGGTATATTTATATAACTATACTTATAGACAAGGCCTTAAGAAAGTACTAGGTATTCTTTTTAAAGCGTAAAAAGGAAGCCTAGAGCTATTTAAAACACTTTTAAAAGTATATATAAACCTAATATAAGCGTATAATAAAGTATTAGCGATTAGATAGTAGTAAAGAGTTTTTTGTTAATCGAATTCGCTATTATATAAGGAAGCTTAGAACTTAATTAGAGATAATAATACCTTGTTCGCCTAAGTAAGATAGCCTCTCTAAACGTATAATTCGTACTCTAGTTAAAAGGCTAAGAACTACTTATATTAATTAATAAATACTAAAGTTCTTATAGGCTAAAATACTTTAAGCGCTTATATTTACTTATAATAAAATAGTAATAAGCGTTTATAATAAAACACCTAATAAGAGATTCTTTAATAAGATTAGACCTAGTTAGGATAATAAGCTAGATGTCTCTAATCTTAGAGTTCTTAGTTTAAAGGCGTTTGTTTATATTCTAAAGGAAGATTAAGTTATAAGTAAAAAGTTAGAGCCGAGAGCTTATAAGGGTATATTAGTTAGATATAAAGGTTCGAGGATATAGAGAGTTTAGTCTCGTAATTATATATATCGTACGTTAGATATTCGCTTTAATAAAGAGAGATTAGTATCTAATAGTTCTTAACTAACTACTAGCCTAAGACCCTCTATCGGGGGTAAGGTTAGGGATAGTAGACTTAGTCTAGATATAGCTCTTAAAGACTCCGAACCCTTATAAATTAATAATATAGGCGAAAATATAAGCGATTTTACCCCTAACCTTAGTAACGATTCTTTAGAATCTAGTAATAAAAGTAGTTAGGATTCTAATTTAACCGAATTAAATTCGAACTCGGAATAGTAAAGTTACTAAAATATATAGCTAATTCGACGGCTACGTAAGCTCTAGCCTACTATACTAGCTAGTTAACGAATTAATACTTATTATAACTATAAAGCTAACTTATAAATAGCCGCCTTAAAGGTTTTTACGTTAATAAAATATAAAGGTATTTAAGTCTTAGATAATCCCTAGACTTTAAAAGAAGCCCTTAATAGTAAAAACTCGAAGGAGTAGTAATATATAATACGCCTTAAAATAGACTCTTTAGTACGTAAAAACATATAGACTCTAGTTAAAAGAGATCTCGTTCCTAGTAGTCGACAAGTACTTACTAGAAAGTTTATATTTTATACTAAGTAAGATATTAAAGGTAATATATCCTATTATAAAGCTTACTAGGTATTACGTAGATTTAAGTAGGAATATAGTATTAATTACTACTATACCTTTACTAGAGTATATAAAACTACCTCTTAGAGGATAGTTCTCGTAATTACGGCTCTAGATAATCTTAAGATTAAATAAATAGATACTATTACTACCTTCCTAAATAGTAATATCGATATAGAGATTTACTATAAGATTCTACTAGGTTAGACTAAGAATAGTATTAAATACGATCTAAAGAGATACGTTACTAAGCTTAATAAGAGTTTATATAGCTTAAAACAATCCCCTAAGCTTTAGTAAAACAAACTATACTAAAGTTTAAAAGAACTAGGTTTTAAGCTATTAATTACTAACTACTATATTTATTAAAATAAGGACACTAGTATTATTATCTATACCTACGTTAACGATTTTCTTGTTATAGGAAAGAAAGGTATAAAACTCGATTAAATTAAATTAGATCTGTCTATAAAGTTTTAGCTAAAAGACCTAGGTCCTATATAATACTTCTTAGGCGTATAAATTAAACGTAATCGCTTAACTAAGAAGTTATATCTTTGTTAAAATACCTATATTAACAAGGTACTTAAACGATTTAATATAGAGAATTATAAGGCTATACCTACTCCTATAGAATTAAGCTAGTAGAATAATATAGTACTAAATATAGAAACTGCTTTAAAAGATAACGTTAACTAATATTAGTTAATTATTAGTTTAGTAAACTACGTAGCTATATTAACGAGAGCAGATATCTCGTATACTATTTTAGTATTATCTAAGTTCCTAATAAACCCCTTATAATACTATTTACGTGCTATAAAGCACTTGCTTCGTTATCTATAAGGTATAAGGCGCTTAGCGATTGTTTATAGTAGTATTAACTTTAAAGGCTTAAAACTAAGAGCTTTTACTAACGCAAACTACGTAAATTGTCTATACTCTTATAAGTTAACGTTAGGTTACGTATTTATACTTGTAGGAGGTCTAATTAGTTATTAATCCAAAAAGTAATCTAGGACCGTGCTATACTCGATTAAGTCCGAGTTTTACGGTTTAGCCGAGGCTATAAAAGAGATTGTTTAGATTCGCTATTTACTATTCGCTCTTAGATATAATAAATAAGATACTTAGTATATTAAACTAAATAGTAATTATTAAGGAGCTATACAAATAGTAGAGAATTAAGAACTCTATTAAAGGACAAAACACTTTGTTTACAAATATTAATTTGTACGAGAAAGAATAAGTAATAGAATAGTAGAATTGTAGTATACTAATACTCTAGAAATGCCCGCTGATAGACTAACTAAAATACTTAAAAACAATAAGCATAAAGCTTTTATAGAGCTATTAAAATTAACCCAATTAGCGTAAGAGGGGGTGGATTATAAGGAGTTTTTATCGAGGCTATTAGCTGTAGAATAGGGGGTGTGTTGTTATATTCTAGTATTCACTTCTATATGTAATTAGCCGTCGTACCATGTTATATTATAGTCTACACCGTAGATAGCTTCTTTTCTCCTTAGCAGTCCACAATACTATAATAAACCCTATTCAAGTGCTTCTAGCGTGCAACAAAAGCTGATTTTTGTCCTTGCCTATAGTGTTCCATATCACCGAGCGATTTTAAAAAGTATAATCCAGACCCCAAACTCTGCGCTACACTACAAGCTGGGCAAAGAGTATGCTGCGGAGCTGGGAAATTGCCAGATATGAGGCCCAAGAAGAACAGTAATGGTACATGTGCAGCTTACACCGTGGTTCCTGATGATAATTGCTCCAAGCTAGGCGCAGCCAACGGCCTGACAATTATCGAATTAGAGAAGTTCAACAACGGCACGACGTGGGGATGGAGCGGATGTAGTAATATTATGGTCGGCACCAAGATCTGCCTCAGTGACGGAAGTCCCCCAATGCCAGCACCTGTTGCCAATGCCATGTGCGGGCCCACGAAACCTGGTACATTATCCCCAACGTGGCCGCAGAAGTTATCGGACCTTAACCCATGCCCATTGAACATTTGCTGTAATGTCTGGGGACAATGTGGGATTAGTAAGTCCGCTCAAAATCAATTATCCCTAGCCTTTGGCTTTCATTCCCGCCTTTAACATTAGAATGCAAATTTATTGTGGATCTTACTAACATGTCCATCCTTTAAGATCCCGAATTTTGCACAGAGGTTAGGGGGCCATCCAATAACCCTGGTACCTCACCACCGGGTACAAATGGATGTGTAGCGAATTGCGGGTTGAATATTACGAATAACGATAAGGGTCCTGAATATCCCATGTCTATCGGTTATTACGAAGCATGGAATTTTGATCGACCATGCCTCCACATGGAAGCCAAGGAACTTGATATCAAATCATACACCCATCTACATTGGGCATTCGGCACAGTAAATCCAGATTTGACGGTCACTGTCAATGACACCAACAAGCAATTTACCGACTTTACATCACTACTAAACGTCAAGAAGATCATCTCTTTTGGGGGATGGGGCTTTTCGACGGAGCCTGCTACATATGACCTCCTACGACAGGCCATGAAACCCGCAAATGCCAACAAATTCGCAATAAAAATTGTTTCCTTCTGCATCGAACATATACTCGATGGGGTTGACTTTGACTGGGAATATCCTGGGGTAGTTACTCTGTTCTTTTCGAACCCCCGAAAATGCTAACGATCGCTAGGCTCCAGATATACCCGGTATTCCTCCCGGAAAAGATGATGACACAACAAACTACCTCGCTTTTCTTAAACAATTGAGGTATCTATTACCAACCCATATGACAATCTCCATTGCTGCCCCGGCCTCATATTGGTACCTGAAAGCATTCCCCATAGCAGAAATGGCAAAGGTGGCTGATTATATCGTCTATATGACCTACGATTTGCATGGCCAGTGGGATTACAACAGTACTTGGGCCAACCCTGGATGTCCAATGGGCAATTGTTTGCGCAGTCACGGTAGCCGCATCTTCCACAGGCGTCCTTTTTCTTTGCTGACTAAAATTTAGTGAACTTGACGGAGACGATGTACTCTCTTTCGATGAGTAAGTCGAAAGTGTATTGGGCTCACAAGTTTATTGAAGCTAATTTTACAACCCAATTAGTCACAAAAGCTGGGGTTCCTTCAAACAAGATTGCCGTTGGAGTTTCTAGCTATGGACGCTCCTTCAAGATGACAAACCCCGCTTGTACTGGTCCAGAATGTACCTTCATAGGCCCAGAAACCAAAGCTGAACCAGGACAATGTACCCAAACTCCTGGAATTCTAGCAGACGCTGAAATAGCACAGTGAGTTGGCCCATCAGTATAAAAGTGACACCCCAAACATTATAGCCAATTTTTCAACCTTCTGAACGAAGTTAAAACTCCTGCTCGACAAACACTGACTGAAGATGATTTTCTTTACAATAGGATCAAGAACATTTTTCCAAATACTACCACACGTTATGATGACGTTTCAGGGTCAGACATATTAATATATGGAAGTAAGAACCCTTTACTAGATTGTCTGTACTAAAGCTTACACTAACCAATTTAACTTATTAGCAACTGAATGGGTTGCTTACCTATCCGACAACAGTAAAAGGTTTCGCAAAGACACTTATAAAAGGCTAAACTTTGCCGGTAGTGTTGATTGGGCTTTAGACCTTCAGGCACCAGTAGAGCTGGATCTTATGGGCTTAGAGACTTATGTTTCCGAAGACAACAGTACTTACATAGAACAACTTTCTGGTAACGCCCAACCGCTTCCAGTATGCTCAAGCAGCTATACAACGTTTGAACAGCTTGAAAAGGACGCAGATACCATGCCTGATAACTGCCGAGCGTTATATGCACTTCAAGCACTAGATTCTCTACTTACAGAAGCCCTTGCGAATTACACAGACATTATGGCAAAAGGGTATGACGATAAGTTCAATGCTTACGCTGGTGCCGTAGTCAACGTAAGTCAAGACTTCCACCGCTTCTTTTTCAGCTTTTTCAGCTTTTATAGCCTTTTATGCATATTATTTAAACGAATGAATTTGCACTGACACCCCTTCTTATTTAGAGCGCCAGTAAGAATGTCGTGGATTTTTATACTGGAAATGGTAATAAATACTTCACGTGCGTCGTCGTCGAAATGGAACAATGCTGCTCTGATTGTCACAAGTACAATCCAAAGCCCAACGACCCACATTGCCGATACTGCCATAATGACTCATGCAAGAAAAAAAGAGAAGATGTGTTTTCAATTGGTCTTGGTTTGGAGGAATCCGAAATCGTGGAGACCAGTCTTGTAACCCGGGAAGGGGTGACTATAGCAACCCCTGCTGGGAGGCCAAAATCCAACTACAAAATGGTCAATCACACCGAGCCTTGCCCACCAGATTACTCATTACGTTCGTCTTCGGGGCCGGATTATAAAGACACGGTGTACTGGTCCTTGAGAGAGGATAAAGTAAGTGTATTTTGGGCTGACCTTCTGGAAGCTACGGGCATCACACCTGAAAAGTAAGTTCTTGTCTGATCGAAACTGAATACCAAGCACCTGGAATAAAACTACATAAAAACTCACAGTTTTCATAGTATCGCTTTCAAGAACATACAGAATTACCCCTGTGATGGTTTTCCCAAAGAAGAATGCATCTACCATGGACAATGGGCGATGAATGTTCCAGCTCCTCAAGGGTACGATAAGAGCGATATCTCAAACCCGAAAGACCTCATCAGCAAGGCATTGGAGAATTCCAAAAAGCTTGGCCCTCAAATCAAAGATCTGCTTTTTACCATTCGAGTTGATTTCTATATGGGAGATCCCTTCGACGCAGTCGATGCACTGGGTATACCCATTACAATGATAGCAGATGCTGTGGCAAACATGGTGACCGTTGCTGATATCGGGAAGGGTATAGAGGATGCTGAGGCGAAGGCCAAACGAGAGAAGATTATTTTCGGCTTCCTTACTACCATAACAATCTTTGTGCCTGTAGCTGGGGAGGTGATGAGTGCGGTTGCTGGATTGGCGACCATTGGAAGGATTGTCTCGCTCCTGGGCGTTGCTGGCAATGCGGCGTTTGATTCTTACACTATTGTGAAAGATCCCAAGAACGCCCCTCTTGCTATTTTCGGCTTGATTCTCGCGCCTTTGGGGCTTACTGATGCAATTGCTCTTGCGAAAGCGGCACGTATTGCCAGAAATATGGACTCGAAGGATGCTATTAAGCTTGGAACAAGCATTGGAAAAAGGCTCGCCGTTCTGCAAAGGGTTACCAAAATTTGCAAGAGATAGCAAAGAGTAAAATTTCGCAGCTGACGCATCATTGTCCTCGCTCAGTATACTTTGCCAGTGAGGCTTTAGTAAATAATATATTGGAACTTGGCAGACGTATTAGCAAAATTCAAGACTCTTGACTCAAATGCTACTACACCACAAAGTGTGCTCCCAAGTGTGCTGATCCGATTCCCTCGGTTGAATTCAAGTCCTTCTTAGCAATTTTCTCGACTTTGCACATAATAATTGTTCTAGATTCTACCACCAGCGTTCGGCACTTGGAATACGATTCCAAGGATTCCAAGATTCCATTCTAAGGTGGAATATTCTAAAGGCTCTCTAATTTAGAACGGAATATTCTAAAAGATAAGGCCTTAGAATTTGGAATTCTAAAGGATATATATATCACTATTCAACCAATCAGAGAGCTCTATCTATTATAAAGTGAGCAATAAAATTGTGATTTTCACCTACGCCTAATTTACTATTGTCGTCTCCAATATATATATATATAACTAAGGTGAATCCGAGTAGTTTTATATTTATAATCTTACTATAGGAGTCTAGGAGTACGTATGCCGTAGGATTCATGTAGCGTAAAATGCAGGTATTTGAGGCACTTTTAGTAAGATATGTAGGGGATAGAAGTAGGTGAGAAAAAGAGAGCCCAGGGCTCGTACGTATCCTGCTCTTAGGCAGTTGTTGATAATTCCTGCCACCGCCGCTAGCTCTTGTAGGTCCGTAATCCTCTTCCTATTGGTCGCTCGGACCAGAACTACTTTTTTACAGGTCACGTAAGTATTCCAATTGGAATTCTAAATATTCCACCCTTAAGAATGGCATATTCTAACACTTATACTATTTAAAACGGAATATTCCATAGGGGGGTCCTGGAATGGAATGGAATTCCAGATGCCGAACGCTGTCTACCACTATGAAACCTTCATAATATCCCAATCCAGAAGATTGTTATATGGGTCAATCGGACGATAACTTCCATAATGTCAGCAAAGTTCCAAAAACGACAGTTGCAAACCAGGCACACCTATCCCATCTATTCCCGAACTGCCTGCTGCCTATTATTCTCTACATAACCTGAGGTTCCAAAAGCACATCATCACTCTCAAATGTCACTCGTGCATATCCTAGAGTAGTCCAAAGCGCTGTTATTATTTCGAAAGGGTTCACTTCCGATGCAAGTGAAATTCTGCACTCCTAGGGTCTAGATAGTCAGGTATGTTGAGTCTTAACATTAAGGAGTATTCACAATGAGCCTGACCATATTCATAACGTAAATCGCTGTATCTTGGCTACGTTTGCTTACTTCATTGTCTCATAAGTAACTACTGGAAGATTCGGCGATATTGGTTTCGCATCCATGTATACATTTTGTATACTTTTTTATACTCGTATCGGAGATTCGAATAATTCGATGAATGACATAACTTATAGTGGATTGGGTTAGTCTTTATATATAATTCGTAGATTTATAATTGATGAGTGAAATAAGAACTATGTGAGCCATGTTTCTTCAACCTGATTTCCAGATTTGGTTAGTCCCAACTTGTGGTCACGACTCACCAGTGGCGAGTCATGTAAAAGAATATAGTGTGTCACTACTGTACAGTATAAATCCCTCAATCTCACTTCAGCACGTATACAGTACCCGCGCTGACCAAATATAAGACTACGATATGACATTACAGTCAACTAGTTCCCAAAACAGAAAAAAGAAAAGGAAGGGACGTCAGCCGCGTAACCTCGTGCCTCGTACTCCAATTCGCTGATCCCACACTAAGAAGCCCATGCACTTTTGCACCCCGAAGCCCGGGTTGATCTAATCTCCAGTAGTACAAGTAAGCTACTTTAACCTTACTGTACCCAAATTCCCAATAACCCCACAAAGCTTGGCTTCCCGTACCCCCAGGCCCTGGTGCTATTTCGTCATCCGTTGCGGCTACTGTACCTAGCCCTCTGCATACTAGTTACGGAAGCACACTTGCTTGTCAAGCAGTCTTACAACCACAAGAAATATCGCCCTTATTTCCACCAGTGTCAGGATTGACCGGCGTATTTCGGTGGAACAAAGGAGCACTAAGCAGCATGAATTCATAACTCCACTTTCCCAATTATTGCACGAAGATAGACAGGACCCACGAGATGGAGAGATCTCTCATTGCTGTGCCGCAAATCCTGACTCTCGCTGCGCCCTGTACTTGGGAAGTCGACCGAAATCATCCCCTAAATCTCGAGTTTCGAAAATTCAAAAATGAAGCTATATAATTCCGTCCCCGCCCTCAATATTCACAAAGGACATCCTTCATTCACTTCGAAAAGAATCATGTCTTCCTCCCTCTCGACATTCGTTGCTTTAGTGAGCATTTTATTCTCCGGCCACGCATATGCAGCCTCAAGTGCAGGATGTGGTAAAGATCTCCCCGCGCACATCACAGCAGGGGGACAGTCCCACGAGGTAAATTTTACGACTGTGTCTGGTGGAAGTCCTGGAATGAAGAGACAATACTGGATTCATGTTCCATCAAACTACAACAAGGAGAAGCCGGCCCCTCTGATTTTCTCCTTCCATGGAAATGGAGGAACTGCAACAAATCAAGAGGACTTAAGCCAATTCTCCAACGAATCGTGGAATCCGAATGCTATTGCTGTTTATCCACTGGGAGTGGGTAAATCAGCAGGTCAGGTATTTCTCACTGTTTTTCCTCCATAATGTGGGCTTAACATTGATTTATTTGCAGCATTCTTGGGAAGGTGCTCCGTACTCCGTGCCAGGTGTTGATGACGTTTCCTTCGTGGAAGACATGTATGTCCTATTTAGATTATCGACTCTTACTCAAATCGTGACTGACAAAATCCCAGGATCAACTCGTTCAATGCGGATTATTGCATTGACACCTCTCGTATCTATGCAGCAGGCAAATCCAATGGAGGCGGTTTCACAGGAACACTAGCCTGCTCCCGACTGTCCGCCAAAATTGCAGCGTTCGCTCCAGTTGCCGGCGCCTTCTACGTCCCTGGCTCAACTGACGACGACTGTGCACCAACAACCATCCCCTTGCCTTGTTCTCCAGCAAGAAATCCAATTCCGATCATTGAATTCCACGGTCTTGCAGATACCACCATCGCGTACGCAGGTGGTCCCCGAAGCGGGCAGTGTCTGCCTTCAATTCCACATTGGATCCGAGAATGGAGCAAGCGTGAAGGCTTCGGTCTGACGAATCGCACGACCTCGCTGTTTGAAGGAAATGTCTTGAAGTATGAGTATGCTGAGGCAGCAGGGCTTTTGGGAGAAATTACACACTATCGTATAAGTGGCTTGGGCCATGATTGGCCGAGTGTTGGTCCAAATCCTGATAGTAGCACAGGAACTTACTTGGATGCAACGCCGTTGATTATGGACTTTTTCAATAGTCATCCTTTGCCAAATTAGCTGCAGATTTACCGACCTGATGAATATGAAGGCCCACAATCCTCTGATTATGGAACACTAAAGGGTCAAGCAACGGGATTGAGGCACGTTCCGTATTCAGGATACATCAAAAGTCTGTATCAAAGTCGTGAAAATTCGATCCATTGAGCTAGCTCACAAATTAGCACTCAGATCAAGTGGGGGTCATCTGCTCATAACAATAAACTATTTCCCAAGTTGACGTCTCGTCCCCTCAAGATTTGCTATGTCATCCCTGAACGCAAGGTAGAATTGATATAGCCTTCATTATACTTCTACCACAGCATCATCGTCATCATCATCTTCATCCTCAGCAGCATCCTGACTTGCCCAACCACCACCGGAACTCGATCCAAAAGGTTTCGAGGACCCAAATGGCTTCGAAGACCCAAATGGTTTTGGAACACCACTCGTTGTCCTCGTGAGGGCCTTCATTCCCTCATCAACGACCTCTCCTTCCTCATCTCTCATCAAGACTTGAACAAGTCTCTCGCATGCCTCCCTCATCCCATCATGATCAACCCTCAGATGCGTTTCCCTAAGAATGGGATACACCTTTATACTCCGCATTGTATCTCGACCCTCCCTCGTCGTTGTTAGAAGCATCAAAGTCTCAATGTGTGTTTGAATAATATCAGGATCGGAATCGCGCATTTTGTCCGGAGGAAGGAGTTGTAAATCTGGGAGCATAGCCATAGTATCTTCCTCGTCGAATTCTTCGTTTCCGGTAATTGGCAGGAGTAAGTAAGGCAAAATATTGATCTCATCTTCTGAGAGAAATGACGGATGTGCATCGATTTGAAAGGCCACATTCTTAATCGTACTGGCCACCCCTTTCCTCCTTATATCCGATTTGTGTTCCGTAAAAACGGTAATTTTCGTTAGAGGTACAACTTTGTCGTAATCTTGTGTCGTAAGAAAGTATTTTCGCCCTTCCTTATGCTTTGCTAAATCTGCGAAGAAGTATGCGAGGTAGTCGTAATCGGCATCTTTATTATATGTTCCATCAGCGCCTTTGACAAACAGATCTAATAGCTGGTCGATAGCTTTATTACTCGATTTCAGTTCCTCCGGGGATGGCTGTTCCTGCGTGAGGATGGACTTCAGATCATCCCATTTTGCCAGATTTGCTAGAAGCATCGCAATGAGATTCGCGTTTGGTTCCGTAGGGTTCTAGCAGATTTGGAAGGTTAGCAAGCGCCCTCGAAATGGGGAGCTGGAGGACTGACATACTGTCACACGGGATAGTAATGTTGACATGAACTCCTTATCTGCGGCGAGGAACTCTAAGACCTCCCGGTCCGTCGAGAGGTTTATAAGCATCGTGATCGCATCTTTCGCGATTTGCTACAGGCAACATCAGTCCTCGTCTCCAAATGCTACCCAGGTTGTCGCACTTTATAATCTCGCACTAATAACTTAAGATCCTTGACCGGCAGAAGCTGATTCGTTTTGAAGACTGCAGGTTGAGAAAGGGAGAAAGGGACGAGGTTTTCCACGGCTGAGGCGCAAATGAGTATCTTTCTCTTGGTGGGGTCATTTGGGGACTCACCAAGCTGGCGGACCTGCGTGTTGCCATGCGATATGAAATCGACCAACTATTTGCATTGTAAGCTTTGCAGCTTAAGAATCTGACGGAGTGTAGTTACCTGTTCTAAATCGCTCGGCATTGTGAGATATTTGTTATGTCGCAAAATGGAGGAGAACATTATTTTGCGTCACCTCTTCAAGAATTTTGGAGGGGTGTTCGGGATTACGCCGGCACTAGCCCGGCAGTAGGCCCCTCGGGCCCCAGCCGGGCCAGCCCCTCAATCTCAATCTCAATCTCAAAGTCTTCCCAGTAAGTACTACAACTTATTAGAGAATTTAAAGTAGGCTTATGTATTATCGCGACCTAGTTTGACCATATTCTACCTAATCATTTGCCTCCTCCCTTCAATCAAACTAGAGATATATATATATAAGAATGGGATCACCAGATATTACCCGAGCGAAAAATGTTACAGTGTTTTAATCACTTCAATCAAGATCTATTCAGTTCCCCCAACTACTGTCTTTGAATTCCATCTATCTTTCACCACAATTTAAGACGAAAATGCAACACGCCAAATTATGCAGATGCTCAAACCACAACATCTCTCCTCCTGAGACTCGAGAATTCTACAGAAAGAGATTTCAATTATGAATCTCATAACTCCTCCTCAATGCAAGTAAATTCCACATATCTTCTTTTCGGGGGGTATATAACATCGCGCCCACGTACCCACTTGGTATCTCGCTCAGCCAGTTCTCGAAAAAGAGGAAAAGGAAAGAAAACGAAACGAAGCATAAATAAAAACAAAAGTACATGAACGCCCGCAACACCAAAATACCCTTCATGCCTCGTTTTTTTCGTGTAATTATCCATCCAGAGGCAATGTTCTGTACTGCAAACCAAGGTTTGGATATCATGTAAACAAGTTTCGTTTGGCCAGGTGGAAAGTTCCGTTTCATGTCATCGTGTAGCAATGCAGACGTCTGGCAAAGCAAATAAATCATAACCAACTCGTTGCAAGGTTTCTTTCAACACAATCCCTTCACACATAAAATTCCATTCTGACATCACTCAGTTTTCATCCTCCTCCTCGACTAGCGCAGGAGTTCTCCTCTCAGTTCTTCGTTTCGGGCGTCTGTGTCTCGAGCTGCTGATGTTGCTTGCAGAATCATCAGGCGCAATCTCGCTCCTATCATCTCCAGGATCCCAATCACTCTCACTCATGATTTCACTTCCACCTTCTTGCCACCCTGGCCTTTCATAACCCATGCCAAGACCCGGGGTTCCAAACCTCATAGGATCAATTTGGGACAAACGTCTGGATTGCAAAGACATAGCTATACCCGCCCCACGTTCTCTCAATGCTCGCCGAACAAATTCCGCTTTTCGATGTAAGCCCTCAAATGCGTCCTCTAGTGCTTCCATGCCTTGATAGATTTCCCGCTCTATTTCTCCGAGAACCGCGATCTCGGTTTCCTCATCATTCGAGACAGGATTCCTGGATTGCGAGGGTGTAGGTCCTCGAGATGGGTAACCACTAGATGCTATTGGAGGAGAAAACGTTTGATTGCGCAAGGGGGAGAATGGGGTGTTGGTCCTTGAAGATCGCCCGCCATTCAAAGGAGTCGGACCACGGGAAGGTGCTGGCGAAGGATTTACCGAGTCTGATCCTGACCATAAAAACCCATCAAATCGACCAGAAGTCAAAATTTCCCATTCAGAGGGATTGATGCTGGACATTGTTGCGAGAAGGTTATGTAGATCTGGGTTTCTCAAAAGAAAAATCGCCGCTTCTGGATCGCGCGGGGTAATAGGCAGTCGATAAAGCTTTTGCAGCGCTTGACCCGTCTTGATCATGAAATCCGAACGAGGTCTTCTCATTGGCGTTGGTGCGCGAGTAAGAGGCTGTAAGACACATGAGCCGGTAACCAAGGCGTTGAATGTTGGGCGATGGTGCTGGTCAAGATGAGTTAAAATGGCAAAGGATAGAGTCTCATCGTCGACTTCCTGTGGGGGTGCAGCTGCAGTCTCAGGGCAGCTTGATAGCCACTTGTTGACAGCCAACTTTGTCTTTTTTGACTGAGCAAGGTAATGCTCCCGATATTCATCTGCAACATCCGGATCTATCTTGATTGGTGATCCTGGTCTATCTGGGTTGCGGATTGCTAGGCTAGCCAAATCTTCACCCGCTTTGACACCGAGCGATGCAAAATCGAAAGCAGGCCAATTCGGAAGCTCCCGACGGCCGCTAACCCATTCTAGAACCTCACCCCAACCGAGTCCCCTAGAATCGTCATGGTCGTCTGAACTCTCACACATGACACAAAAACATCCTTGAGAGGAAAGATCTCTGTTGAAAACGATCTCAAGTCTATCCAACAGCCTCCTAGCAACTGACTTATACCCAGTAGCAACAGCGATAGAACCATTCTTAGAAATCACAGTCTCATATTGATCCAAAGTTTGGTAAAATGGCCCAAATATCCGCTCAATCTCAGAAGGCATTGGATTAGATAGGCTGTACCGGGGATTTGCTGTTGTGGGAGTTGTGACCAGAGTCTTGGGTACGGGTCTTGGTAGACCGCCATGCTGGAGTAAATAATCGACATAAGGGATGCTGAGTGGGACGTTGGGGGGTGGAGGTGGTGGTAGAGGTTGTGGAGAGTATTCGCCACGAGATGAGTCTGGCGCATCGAAATGAATGAATGGAGATGGCGTTGATTTCAAATCAGGTGGAGGGAACTGAGGAGTCTGTGTTGGTGTTTGTGGAGAGGAGTCTTTAGCCGATCCAGGTGATGAACCTGTATCTAGGCCTGGTGGTCGCTGGCCTGAAACTTGCTGTGGTTCCCTTTTGGGTGCAACAGAAGTGGCATCTGTGATTGTAGAACCTTCTCCACCAGATTCGCTTCCAGAAACAAAGGTCGTATTTGTGGCGACATTGGAGTCGCCGAAGGGGTTGCGACCCTCGGGAATGACACGAGGAGATTTGATAGTACTAGCTTGTGAAGTGGCTTCTGAAGCCCTCGAAAGTTTTGATCTGTCGTCGGTATACCGATCCTCCCTTGGGTCTTCCCTTATTCTTTCCTCCCTGGGTCTTTCCTCCTTTTTGGTAGTCCTGTTATACCAAGAACTTCGAGAACTCGGTCTGGGTTCATGTTCTTGCGCCTCCGGAACCTTCGTCATTCGGGATGATGTTGATGTCCTTCTCTGCGGCTGGGGAGCTTGCTGTTTCGAGAATTCCGTATCTGGAGGACTCGGTGGTCTAGTGTCTTTGGTTTGAGTTCGTGGTAAAGATTGTTCGGCAGATTTCGATGTTGGTTTTTCATCGACACCGAGATCAGTCTCGGTCGCTTCTGGTGTGTATGGGGCTGCTGGCTTCGCTTTAACATCTTCTCTGCTGTTAACGGCCTCTCTGCTATGAGCTTTGTTGAAGCTTGGATATGCCAAACTGCTTCTTGAGTAGGAACCTGGCGCAGATGCGGTCCTCGCAAGTTCTGGTACCAGATCTGCCATGGACGCTGACTTCTTTTCGGAATCCTTCTCTCTGCGACTGCGGTGCGGGGCTTTCACAAGCTCTCCAGTTTCCGGGTCAATCACCTTGTGCCTTGAGCTTCGAGATTTGTGTTTTCGGTTTGGGTCCCTCTCCTTCTCGCTTTTGGAGCGATGACGACGCTCACTAAATCGTTCCTCGTCTTGAACTTCGCCATCTCGTTCCTTATGTGCCATTGTTGGGTGTGTGCAAGCTCAGCGATAGCCAGCGCTAAGGAACTTGCTCTGGCTGGACGAGTGCATGTAGCGGCTGAGGCGCACAATTGTCGTCACACTGGCACTGGCACTGGCACTGGGGGGCGGAGGCGGGCAGAACAGCGGGAGCTAGGTAAAGTTTGCGTCGTGGAGCACGAGCCGACAAGATGGGATGGCAGAAGGGCAGAGCTGAGAAAGTTGGAAAGCAGGACGACGGCAGGAATTGGGGCACGATGAACAAAAGAACGTGGTGGATTGGGTACAAGTGCGTGGATGTAGTTGATTCGTAGAGATTGCACGAGGGACGTTGGATATGAATGGAGATGCCCTTCCGTGGGATAAAGGGTCGGCCAATCAGGGGTTGGCCAGTGGTTCCTGAAGTCTCGAGTTCACACCGCACGGCATTGCTCCGTGAACCGATCGTGTACACCGCACATTTGCGTACCACAACAAGAAGTGAATCCAACGGTGATGTGTCCGAGTACCGTATTGCTTTGGTAACTGTACTCGGACATTGGTGCCAGAAAGAGATTTATACTCTCGCGTGGGGAGGTGATAGGTGTGGAGACAGCTATCGTTTATTTGTTTACTTGTTTGTATAGCCAGTCCGTAATGCGAGCATGTACCTTTTGATACCAACATTGGAAGCATTTAATTGAGATCAAATCGGATAGAAAACCAAGAACTCTATTGGAGTTCTAGGTTCATCTCCCAGCAACCATACAATGTCTTCTCAATTCTAACGTACTGTGTACATTACAGTACTGTAAGTACACGATACATCACAGTGAATGGTACTTCCTTGTAGTACAAAGTTCAGCTGCGTCACTGCCCAACGAGCCAACCTCCAACGTCTCGGGAGAACGGTTTGTCTACCGGCGCCGAAAAGGGCGGGGCTGGGATACGGCCGATCTCATCCGATTTTTGTCTTCCATTGCAAAGGCTCCGTATATCGGAAAAGATTTATTTTCTGAGTGTTTCTTCAGCGCCAAGTGCTTAGTAGTATGCAACCTCCAAAAGTGCCCGAAGCTGATTAACAACCCACTTCCAGTTGAAAGGAACAGAAAGGAAATGTGTGTTTTTTCCCATGGACCTGGTATCGGAATTACAGGTCACCCATAAGTAGAATCCTCCTGATCAGAGACTAACGTATCTATGAAGCTCGCTTAGATATCCACAACTCATCCCCGGTTTGCCAGATTAACCAAGAACTTCCATTCAAACATGAAGGTTCATCCAGAAACACTCGTTCGCTGAATCCTCCTTTTGATGTCAAGGATAAGCAGCCAACGCAGCCCACGTTTTAAAAACCTTGATATCCCCGCAGCTGAAGCTACCCATTCATCCAGCGGGTCTTATCGCAATAGGCAATCCTTCTACCCCACGTCAATGCACAACAACTCTAAATGTCAAATTCGGGATGTCCAGATTCTACAGTACGGATACCCTATTTGGAAGAAGGGCTTCAGACCAGACATTCTCTCTTTTCTCCGGAGTCATATCCATCCCACAGCATCAAATTATGGCTACTTTTCGACTCATGCATGTCACGCGTCGTAATCCTCGCTCTTTGCATGTATAGCGCATATACAACAGTTGGCAGTACAGCATGCAGCTGATGATTCTCCACACCCCTTGTCAGTATGTCTCTTTTTACCTTGAACCTTCCCCATTCCTTCCACAATACATTGTGCACACTCAATGCGCTCAAGATGATTCGTTGACTCCCTTGAGCGAACGTTCCCCCTCCCCCTCCCCCTATCCGAGCCACACCACCAAGCAGTGTTACCGCTTCTCTCCACCTCTACCACGTCTACTATATCCCCATTACCATAATGGAAAAACTGACCCGCACGCCACCAACCAGCATGTCACCACGTTACCAGCTTTCGACCCTGCAGTGAACCCGTCTTAGAGCCTTGGGGGCTGTCTAGGGCTGTCTATTTGCGGCATCTCGCCAGGAAGGATGCTGATGAGGAGTCACGGTCCTATCGGTTCGCACGTAGTCCGCTGCACTTACAGCAGCCTCACTGCAGCTCATCAGCTTCAACGAGCTCTCATTCGGACATCACTGCGACCATACCCAGATTCTTCTCGTCTGAAACCCCCCGCCATGCAGTTAGGGGGAACACAAGGAAGGTCACGGCTACACCAAGATCCTTTCTCTTTCAATATTATCGACCTTTATAAATTCTGTTAATGCGACCTTGCCAATTCAATGCATTGTACCACGTGTGGAATCCTGCCTATCTCAAGTATAACAGACCGGCTCTCTTCGTTGATAGGAAGTATTGACTTACCATGTCGATGTCGAAAAAGTCGAAAGGCTCAGCAATCCAGCCGGAACCACAGTCGCTTTTCAGAAAAAAAGAAGCCCAGTCCAGCCTCGTCGAGATCGTCTTTAAAATCTACGGATGAGGAATCTCCATATCATGCCCTGTTCTACTGTTCAAGTGAAGATCACTGTTCATTCTACATTGACTTAGATGACGACGATGATGAGAAGGACACACTGGTATCTTCAGTCTCCCCAATGTCCACCTCTCCGCCGCCTATATTTCCCGGAAATGGGAACTCGGCTATATTGAATGAGGAGGTATTTATGCACTAGGGTGGCTAATCTTCATGATCTAACCTTTTCCAGCAGTCTAGAGGCAGTAGCGCGTCGCCTATTTCGCTGAGCCCTCCAACACACGATACTCGTCGAGCCAAGTACCACTTGAAGGAACTTGGTACGTTTGCTGATCAGCTTGAACAGGTGGGTGACATTGTTTTATTCGTTCCTTCTGTGCGACAGTAGTCTTTTTTTCCCCATCAAGTCTCCAAACATATCGCCATTGGTTACGAATGAAGTGACAACACGATATTCTTCCCAAAAATAGAAAAGAACACCACCAACACTAACCAATACATCTAGTCCGCGCTGAGAGCTTTCCCCACCCGTGCCCGTGGCCGGTCTCGATACAAGCAAGTTATAGCAGTTCTCATACAATGGGGCGATGACCCATCAGCTATACAGCCTGAAACTGATCGACTTCGGACAATATTCGAATCGCATTATGGGTTTAAGACTCAATTATGGCTAATTCCGTCATCGTCTTCTCACCTCAAACTCATGAGTTTAGTGCTACATTTTCTGGAAGATTATGGTTCGAGTGATAATCTAATGGTCGTTTATTATGGTGGGCATGGAGTAATTAACAGTATTGGGCAAACAACTTGGTTAAGGTTAGTAGTTTTCGATTCTGTGAGAATGTATTCGGACGTCTTAATATGTGTGATTTTGTCTCCAATTCTCGCTAATGGTCCCCAGCAAGCAAGAATCTATTTCGCCTTCCCTAGATTGGACTGCTATACAAGGTTTGTTCGAGGAGACGGAATCTGACGTCCTTTTCTTATTAGATTGCTGTGCAGTTGCAACGTCCTCAGGAGGTGGCGGCCAAGGTGTTACTGAGACAATCGCAGCTTGTGGACTGGAGCCATGGCCCCCAGGTCCAGAGAGGAATCTTTTCACCAATGCCCTAATCGGTGTATTAGAGGCTTGGATAACTAGGCCTTCCTTTACAGCTGCTATGTTGCACAGTGAAATCCTAGCCGCAATCAAGCACGAAATTCCAGAACGAAGGAAATGGAAAACAGATCAAAAAATCATCCAAGATCGGAAAACGCCAATCTACATTCTCAATTCAAACGTCTCTACATCCTCAAGTATTGAGTTAGCTAGTAGGCGAAACCGAAATAGTGGAATCATCAGTAATCGAGCGAGTGCAAACTTCAGCAGACCAGCTTTGGCTCCATCGCCTCTCAATCCATCACATGTCTTCTCCAAGTTCGACATCTATAATCCTGAAAATCTTCTGAAAACATCTAAGACGGGCGATCTGCAAATCCCGCATGTTCTAATAGCAATAGCTCTTGAAGAAGACCAGAATGTGGATATTGATGCTTTATATAGCTGGATTCATGAAATTCCTGCATTGTCCAAGTATGCCGTCGTTGAAGGAATCTACAAGAGCTTTTCTACTGCTCTTCTATTGTCAATTCCATTATTAATTTGGGACATGCTACCGGATGATCTTGCTGTATCATTTGTCGCTTATGTTCGATCCAGAAATTCATTAGCTAAAGATTCTATCCGGGGGTTTAGCAGGTTGGTTGAAGGTGTAGACGAACCTCAGACTGATACAAAGGAGATTCAGAAGAACGAGGAGTCAGAACCCCAGCACAGAGAACAGCAGACCTATTCTAAAACAGTCGGAGAGAGACGGATTGATGAGCTGATGCGGAAGAATACCAAACATCCAACCCTTGAATCGGCTACCTTAATGAGAATTACGAATCTGCATGAACGACCTCAGACAGCGAGCAGTACAGCCTATCCTCCTAATCTTTCCACACAAAGCACAATAACACGACCTTCGACTTCGAGGGGCGTAGATACAGATAGGGAACCATCAAGACACAATAGCCCATACCATTTCAGCGAATCTCTCCTCGACCAGAAAACAATTGGACGTTCGAATATCTCAGCAGGTCGAAATTCCAATCGTCTATTCGACAGCCTTAGTGGTCCTCTGATACCGAGAATTACGACACCACAACAATCCCCCAATGAACGCCCCAAAACTGCGAGAGGGCCTGGACCAAACCGACTTTACAGTCCTTTACATTCAAATCCTTACATACCATCTCAAAACAACTCGCGTTCCGATGTCGGTCAATCAACCCATGGATCTACTAGTCTCGATAGTCCTTTCGCAAGAAACACATCGCATTCCTTCGCATTGGAGAAGTACATCCATGACAATCCATCACCTGGAAGACCGATCCAACAAACTCAATCATCTACAACTCAGTCCGATAACTCCACCATATCAGTACAGGAAATTATCCGACCTCTACGAACCGAACGTCTCGATCGTGGATCCAGTCGTCGAGCAGCAAAACTGGATGCGGCTCTAACTGATATATTCGCCACAACCTCACCCCCAAATGATCCCGCCGCCTTACCAAAAGCAAAGAAAGAAAACAGGAGGTCCGCCAGAATGGAGGAATTCCAGGCGAATGCTCTGGAGACCGAGAAACTCATACACGACCTGCGACAGGAAGCCATTCTCGCACGTGAAGAAGCTCGACGCGCATGGGACGAACTAAGTCGCAGAGAACGCGAAGAACGCGAAAGACTCGCCAAACTACGAAATGGTGGGACGATAGAATTCGGAAAATACAGGGTGAGAGCTGTCGGGGAAATCCCAGGAATGAGCGAGAAGGGATCGAAAACGAAAGCTGCTGCGATCCTGGGGACGATTCTGAGTCCCAGGGAAGCAATGAAGGAACATCGACGCTCGCGAAGCGAACCGAGAGGGAAGAAAACATCCACACTCGCGGAGCAGAGGATTAAACTCGTTTACCCACCCGTCCCGCCGCCGAAAGATAGAAGACTTGCCGAGTACGTGAAACAAAGGAGGGAAGCCCAACAAAGAATCTCGTCCAAGAGACCGGTTGCTGTGTACCAACCACAGCTCCCGGCTCATAAGATACCCCAGCGTAAAGCGAGTCTGGGTGTTTTCCGCCCTCAACCGAAATTCAAAGCAGATGTTGTAAGAGACAGCGAATTCCCGTTTCCTGATACGGATCCGAATGTGCTGAGGCATATGATGTCTTTTGAATCGATGGATCAGACCAATCTCGCGGTCATCGACTCTCATTCTGGCGCTACTTCCGCTATGGTTTCCGGGATCGGCTCGGGCGCTGGCTCAGGTATCGATATGAAGGTGGAGGAAGACAGCTATAGAGGACGAAGGAGAAAACCTACTACATATACTTTCCTCCACGAGGATTCGGAACTGGGTGGGAAGAGTATGAGAGTGGCATCCTTTAGCTCTGGGAGAGGGGAGAAAGGGAAGGAGAAGCAGAAGCAGAAGCCGAGGAGGAAGGGGAGTCGGCTTGTGAAGAAGCAGGCGGGTGGTGGGGAGAGGGGAAAGGGTGTGAGGAGGGAGGATGTTGTTTTTCCGCATTTGAGGGTTCAAGTTTGAGATTTGAGATTGAGGGGTGGGCAGGAGTGGAGAAATTTGGGACATTGGGTATGTTTTGAGGATGTGTAAGACGGGATTTTGTTGTTCTTTTTGTGTAAGTCTTACTTGTACATATACTGTAGGTGTCTGATGAATGTTGTTTATCTCTCTGCAAGGGGCTATTTGGCTTATTCTTTGCAAAATAAGTTGCATATCTATGATAGTAAATCTGGCATATTCAGGGTGCACTTAATGAGCTAGACCCCTATTCTACGGCCATCTCAAAACCCCGCCCTCTCCTTCAAGGCAGTATAGCAGGATCCTAGTTTGGCTCGCGTGTTCTTCGTACTTACTTATTTCGCCTCTCAAGAGCCAATGCTACTTACTACCTCAAAGCCACTCGTTAAAAAGATATTCTCGCTTATGTCCCGGGCTACCATTGAATTTCTGTGATAGTAACGAGTTTCTACTAACCATTGACTTTTATAACTCGAGTTGTTTAGTAAGATACCTGGTTATTACTCTGTACACACTATAAAAAATTCTTGTACTAAACTTTTAGTACAATTAAAATAAATGTCTTACGATATATAGGCTAATAAGTAGTAAGAGTTAGTAATCATTCCAAACTTTCTATATAACTATTTTAGTTGTGAAAGAGAGACTTTTTGGATTAAATTACTTTAAGGAAGGTGTGTATAGCGTAATGACCATGTCTCTTACGCACTATAATTCTGTTTCGTCCCAAAACTAGCTAGCAATCCTTATCCTATGCCAGAAATATAAATTTATTGAATTCCTTACTCGTGTAAAGATCAGCCCTCAGGATACCATGTTATTATTTTAAATACGAACATACATGTACTAGGGAACAGACATCATCATTACAAGTAAGTGCCACTTCAAGATTCGAGATCCAAGATGAAGTTTCTCACCACCATCGTCGTTACACTTCTTTGAAGTTCTTTCCGTGACACAAACCTTGGATTCAAACTCCTAAACGTAATGGACCGAAATTCGGGGGTAGCTAATTAGTGAACTTTCAGTGATTCCTGAGAACGATTTAAGCTACAGTACCTTTAGGTAAGTAATTTGTGCAAGCTAAAGACGTAAAGTAAGGTAGGTACTGTACTCGTAGTGGTGCAAGTACCCACACCCACACCTCACCTGCCAAGCAATCGCCCTTCACTGAACCTCGGCAACCCCCACCAAAATGACGCTGAAACCACGAGCCAGCTGCACCACCTCACCCGCCGGCCCCTCAACAGCTCCCAGTCCAGCTCCCTCCAAAGCTCAAGGTCCCTCAAACACCTCTCCCTTCTCCAACCCCCATCCATCTCAACACCACAAATCCACCCACCATGCTCCTCCTAGGCCTCACCGGATCTATCGCAACCGGAAAATCAACCGTCTCCTCCATCCTCTCCTCACCCCCCTACTCTCTCCCCATAATCGACGCCGACATCCTTGCGCGGCAAGTCGTCGAGCCCGGCACGCCAGGCTACAACGCAATCCTAAAACACTTCCTCTCCACGACCCCGGATCTCCTACTCCAAACCCCGGAATACGATGTCGCGAAGTTCCCGCATGGCGCGCCGTTGAATCGTCCCGCGCTGGGGAGGAGGGTCTTCGGGGATAGCGAGGAGAGAGTGCGGGATCGGAAGGTGCTGAATGGGATTGTGCATCCGGCTGTGAGGATGGCGATGTATAAAGCGCTTCTCCGGTGCTATTTGAAGGGTTGTTGGGCGGTGGTACTTGACGTTCCGCTGTTGTTTGAGAGTGGTCTTGATGTTATCTGTGGGGAGGTTTTGGTGGTTGCCGTGAGCGATCCGGCGATACAGATGCGTAGGTTGAGAGAAAGAGATGCGCATTTGACGCAGGAAGATGCGGAGAATAGGGTTAGGAGTCAGGGGGACGTGAGGGAGAAGGCTAGGAGGGCGGAATTCATGGGGAGGGAGGCGGGAAGGGGGGTCGTGGTGTGGAATGATGAGGGGAAAGAAGAATTAAAGAAAGAGCTTGATAAGGTGATGTTACAGCTGAAGGGCAGGAGTCCGAGATGGTGGGCTTGGTTGTTGTTACTTTGTCCGCCGCTTGCTGGGATGGTGGGCGTGTGGAGTTATTGGAGGGGGACTGTCGTGAGTCGGAAATGGGGACAGCACGAGTTACGAGAGCGAGCAAAGCTTTGAGGGGATTTTATGGACTGGATATGGTACATACGGATGGGATGATATAAAGATCAAGTCGAGAACTGATCTTACGGGTGCAAAACATTGCAAGGCAATCCAGGATTTGTTCCCTGAGAACATTATCCTCAAATTTGGCCAGAATCTACTACTGAGGTACATCTAATGTAAGGTTGGCATCGGATCTTGGATATTCGTGGAGAATTTTCCTCTGGAAATTGATCTGTGGCGACTTGAAATGGCGATGCCTATATACTTGCATCAGGTCATCCAAACTAGGACCAGACACGATCACTCGGCTTCTGGTTTTGGAGGAGACTGTAAGACTTCTAGAAGGCTTGTCACATTTTCTGGGTATTCAGTTTATACCATAATACTGGTGTTGGTATTGAGCTAGAAATGATGGTTCTGACGAATTCACGTTTAGCATAAGTACTAGGTCAGACAACGTGCTGAGTGGAAGAAGGTCATGTAAGTGAGATATGCCATCTACAGTCTAGCACTCTTTGGTTGGCAACGTTTTACACAAGTCCGTTCGTCTCTTGTCTCTTTAGGCAGTGTATTTCATGTTTTTGCTTTTCCTACAATTTCCGGTGGTTACTGAAGAAATCCAATAGTTCTACCATGTACCATGTACTTACTTTCTTGATTCTCCCTTTTAATTCCATACCTAGGTGGATATAGGTAGTTACGGCAGATGTGTGCTGGAGTCTGAATTCTGATGGGACATCGTGAGGCATCATTTCGCCGGATTCGGCAATTTGGGAAGGAACGATCCGGCCTCCCACTCGCCCTCACCCACCTGCCTCGCCAGCACCTCACCCAATTTCCCCCGCCAGTTTCCCTTCCGTTCTCTAGACTTCCCAAGAAACAAAATCCATCCAATATTCCGATCCCTCTACACAACGTTTCTTTTCACGTCTCCTTGAACTGGTTTGTGGAAGTTTTATATGGGCTTTAATGAGTGATCAATTCAACGCGTTTTCCTGACCCAATTTGACTGCGTATCTTCCGATTCCACAAGGCGCTCTCTACGCGTCTTACTTCTCTTGATTGTGTGTGACATCTGCCGCCTTTGACAAGCGAAACTACTCAAACCTCTGCGGCGCTTGTTCGATTCTCCTTCTTTCCAACGGCCATCGCGGCTAGATGAGGGGTGTGTGAGGAGTCGGAAATCCAGGCAAGTTCATTAGAATCTGCGCTGAAAGGATTTTTTGGTTAATGATCATGTACTGACACAGCACTTAGAGGATATATAATACCCGATTATATTGTGTCACTCCGTCTTTTGTGCATTACTTATCTATCATCCAAGCTTTGGGACGAAAGGTGATTCGTCGATAACCGTTCTTGTACTCATAGGTATGCCACGCGTTTCACTACAGCGATATTCGCTAACAAGTGGACTTAGAGGGAATACCACCTGATCCTTCGAGATTTAGTCATCAGACTTTTGTGAGGTTATGATTCATTCTTGATCTGAAGTGTAGTGTATACGTGGTTTCCATATTGTAAGCTATCAACACTTACATTCTCCATGCTACCTAGCGACTAACCAGGTTATTTTCATCTTTACAGGTATGTACAACGTCGAACAGTATTATCCTCTCGATACTACGCTATCAAGTGGTTTATGGTTGAAACTTGGAGGTGCGAGGATGCCCCTACGGGTGGTGCATCCCAAGTCCCTAGAAAATTGGAAAACCAACAGATTCCGCTCACCCAGTCCAGCTTCTACTCAGGCTTCTTTGCCAGAGCTAGATGCTTCGCCTAAGCCACCTCCTCCGCCAGATCCAAAGCCAGTGACACATCCGGTACCTGTCACCCCTGAGACCAAACCCCCAGCAGCAACAATCGAGGAAAAGAACTCAGAGGCGACCAAGCCGAATGAGAAGAAGCAAAATAGAGAGAATCAAAACAAGACCCAGAAAAGTTCTCAGCACACTCAATGTGAGAAGAAACCACCTCCTCGGAAGCAGCTGGTTACTGTAGAATATTCGGGTTCTGAGTTTGAATCATCTGCAGAGGCTTCTACAGACGAATTGTGCTCACAATTGAGAATAAAGATTGCAAAAAGAGGCTCTGACAGATACTCACCACCTTCAAAGAAGAAAGAAGATCCTGCGGGAGGAAGAAAAGCATTTAAATCTGTCGCATTTGATGATGGAGAATCTCAGTTGAAATCCTGTCTGAAGCGAAGCAAAGACGACAACGAAAGTGTTGTAGTCGAAGAAAATCGATGCGTTATGTTTACCACAAGAGAGAATACCTTACATAATACTGGAAGCAAGCCGCCTGCCTGGCAGAATTCCAAAGGCGGTCGGAGTAGAAATAGTCAAGAGAAGCGAACTCGCTTTCAAATACCGAATCCCGACGAGGACGATAATGTTTGCTGTTTTCACCACCACCCACAATCCCAACGACAACAAGGCAATCATCAAAGTGATCTGCAAGACCAAGATCAGTGCAAAGCCGACCAAAGAGGCGCTAATGTTCAGCAATCCCAGCGATCGTGCGATTGTCAACACTGTCAACAACCCGTGGTGAATCAAAACCTCGACTACGACGTCACACCATCGCAAGGCAACGCAAGATCGTCGCAACACAACGTACCTCTTGAATTCAATTCATCTCCTTCTCAACAAGATTCTCATCAATCTGCCTACTGTTCAGCTTGCGATATTCAACACGGGACCACTCAAGTTTCGAACAGCAAGCGCGTAAGAATTTCACGCGACGACCTCGCTCATGCGATGGCTTCCTTCAATCAACATCCGCAAGTCATTCAGGCTGCAAGAGCTGAGGTCATCATACGTGAGGATGTCATCGAGACTCCAAACGACCCTCGACCTAATGCCTTCTATTGTTCCAAGACGAACAAGCTAAGAATCTATCACGGGCCCAATTATGGTAATCCATACAACAATCTTCTTCCACATCAGCATATGCCTCTTGGTACTTATCCTCACCATACGGGTCAATTCATGACTGAGGTGCCCCTTCAAATTCCTGGTGGACCTCCTCATATACCGACTCCACATCCACTATCTCGTCATCATAGCCCTGCGATGAGCACGCGAGGTGTCCATTTCAACGGCGGAAACAACCAGAGTCGAAATACCAGTGGCGGTAACAACCAAAATCGGAACTTTAGCAGTGGAAGTGGCAATCGGAACCCCACACCTCACCCTAAGCCTTCATCTCCCGTCGTGGTGGAGGATAGCGGATGGGTTGAGTTGACACCATCTGAAGCAGATAATATGTGGCACAACAACCAATCAAAGCCCAATTCGCCTCAGCAAAACAATACAAATAACTGCGGAGGCAACCAAAGCAACTCTGGAGGAGGAAACTTTAGCAACAATAACTGCTCACAGCCAGATGGTGGAAATAATAACAATAGCTGTTCTCAACACGGTGGAAATAATAACAATAATTGTTCGCAACATGGTGGTGGAAATAACCAATGTTCGAACAGAAGCAATGCTGGTAGAACTCCTCATACGACCAAGTCTTCTCACTCCAGACCTGCCGGAAATAACAGCTCTTCCAACAATAATAATAATAACTCTGGAGGTGGTGGATGGGACTCAAATGCCAACGAGAACTCTGGAAACAATAACAACGGCGGAAATTCATGGAGTAATGACTCGGGCAATAACAATAATTCATCTGGTGGAGGTGGATGGGACTCGAATGCCAATAACAATTCGTCTGGTGGAGGCGGATGGAATTCGAATGAAAACAATTCTGGAGGTGATTCGTGGAACAACGAATCCGGCAATAATAATAACTCTGGTGGAGGAGGAAATTGGGACAACAATAATTCGTCAAATAACAACTCTGGGGACTCGTGGAACAATTCGTCAAGCAACAACCAAAATAACTCTGGGGGAGATTCATGGAATAATGATTCTTCCAACAACCAAAACAACTCTGGAGGTTCATGGAATAATAATTCTTCCAACAATAATAACAATAACCAAAACAACTCTGGAGGTTCATGGAATAATAATTCTTCCAACAACAATAACAATAACCAAAACAACTCTGGAGGTTCATGGAATGATAGTTCTTCCAACAACAACAACCAAAATAACTCTGGGGGTTCGTGGAATAATGATTCTTCCAACAACAACAACCAAAACAACTCTGGCGGTTCGTGGAATAACGGCTCTTCCAACAACAACAACCAAAATAACTCTGGAGATTCGTGGAACAATGATTCGTCTAACAATAACTCCGGAGACAGCTGGAATGATTCATCAAATAACAACAACAACAACAACTCATTGAGTGGAGGTGGACGGGACACAAATGGAGGCGGCGATTCATGGAATTCTAATAACAATAACAATTCCAGCGGAAATCACAATTCATCTGGCGGAGGCAGAACCTCACGAAACTCCAACAACAACAACAACAACAATAATAACAATAACTCTGGAGGAGGTAGTTGGAATGATTCATCAAACAACAATTCATCGGGTGGAGGCGGATGGGACACAAATGGGGGCGGCGATTCGTGGAACACAAACAACAATTCAGGCGGAAATAACAATTCATTTGGCGGAGGCAGAACCTCACGAATGTCCAACAACAACAACAACAATAACTCGTCTGGTGGTGGATGGGACACAAATGGAGGCGGCGGTTCATGGGACTTCAACAATCTCAATACAAGCGGAAACAACAATGACTCTGGTGGAGGCAGAACTTCACGAATGTCTAATAACAATAACAATAACAATAACGCGTCTGGTGGCGGATGGAACAACTCTGGCAACAGCAATCCTCCCAATAGCCCTAATAATGACAATTCTTGGGGTGCTCCAGCCAATCCTGCTCCTTGGGGTGATATGTCTGCTGCTCAAAGTGGTAGAGATAAACCCTGGCAAAATGACACAACAATGTCAGTTGGTAGTTGGGCTGATGGCAGTGGACCTACCAGTAAGAAGGCAAATCTGAGGAAGAATGGCTGGTAAAGCGTCACATATCAGTCATGTGGTGGTGTGGAAGTGATGAAATACAGTACTTTTCTTCAATCGAGGAGAGTATCGATGCATGGGTTTGAGCAAGGGCTTTGAAGTGTTTGTGTACGATTGAAAACTTGGACTTTTGCGCCAGGGGCGGAAGATGTGATCTCCTTTTGCAGATGGGAGATGCATCACGAGTACACCATGGGGTTTTCATTGGCATTGCTTTATGGATTCGAGATGGTGGGGGAATATCATCATGCTGGGAAAAGTAGTGATGGATTTTGCTGGCTTTCAAGATCTGAGATAAGGTTGATTTGAGGTTCCTCATATTGCAATACAGAATGCTTTGTTTCAGCTTGCTAGTTTTTGATGAACGTAACGTGTTTATGGATCAATTCTTCTTAAGTGTACATAAGATTACCTAAAGTCTTGTGGTCTTATAGGTCAGGACGTGGTTGATACATCCCTATAAGGTAGTCGGGATATTATCCTCCCGGTAGATAAGAAAAGTAGTAATTTCTTTGCAATCCATTTTGCGTTTGATATTGTCTTGGAGTAGCTTAGTAAGTTAATTTGGCATCGTCATTTATATCCTTAAATACTCGATAATAGCTCCTTTGATTGTTCTAGGCATTTCAGAGAGTTCTTAGACTCGTATAAATTAGGTAGAAGACTAAGATGGCTTGGCTTTAGTCACACTTACTTAAAAGGATACTCTGCTAATTTGATTTTTCACATGGATGTTGTTAGTCGAATAAAATGGGCTTGGAGGATAAGGGTATCGTAGCTTCTTATGTTGTATGTAGAATAATAACGAAGCCTCTCTCCTTTAGCTATCTAACTATATATCCTAAAACCTGCCATTCCACCCCCATCATAACCATTAAAAACAAAAATCATCATCCCACAATTCGCTAACTAACCCTCAACAACAAACTCCCCACCCCACTCCCCTTCCCCCAACACCTATGCGCCTCCCGAATCTCCTCAGTATCCCGCATCCCAAAGACCTGTTTAATCGTCACACCCACCCTCCCATCCGCACAAAGTCCAAACAAAGCCTCCAAATCCTCAACAAAATACTTATCATCCCGAGAAATATAATAAAACACCGCTCGTCTGCCCTCCCAAAACTTCAGATAATTCCTCGCGAATAACTTGGTCATACTAGGTACCTGGCTGCGCGTCTGTCCATCTGAGAAGTTATTCATGTTCCCCCCGTAGCCGATCAGGATCCCCGTGGGGGCGAGGATGTCGTAGGATTCATCCCACGACTCGAAACCGAGGGGGTCGAAGACGGCGTCGACGCCTCCGGTGTTTTTCATCGCTTGGATCCAATCTTTGTTTTCGTACGTGAAGGGTGTTGCAGCTGGGAGGCCGGTCGTGATGGCAGCATGGTTCTTAGTCGATGCGGTGCCGAAGATCTGCGCACCGCGGAGCGAACAGAGGACTCCCACAGCCCAACCGACTGCGCCGGATAGGCCGTGGATGAAGACCTTTTGACCTGTTTGCACGTTTGCGGCACGGTGGACCATCCCGTAGGCGGTGTTCCAGTCTAGTATCAACGCCGTCGCCGCTTCGAGGGGGACGTTTTCCGGGACGGGGATGAGGTATTTTTCGGGGAGGTTGACGTATGTTGCTTCGGCATCATAGATGGATAAACAAGTCACCGCGTCACCAATCTTGAACTTGGAATGGGTGCTAGAGGAGTCTGGGAGCGCAGAAACGTGGCCTACGAGACAGTATCCTGGGGTTAGGGGTGCGGATCTTTGGAGTGGGTATTGCCCTTTTCGCATATTGATGTCGGAGCCGCTGAAGCCTGAGTAGAGGACCTTGACTTGGATTTCGTTTTTGGAGGGTTGAGGGAGTAGGGCGTCGATTACTGAGACGTTGGATTCGTCGCCGTAGGCGGAGATGAGGACTTTTCTTATGGGTGTTCCGGGTTCTTTTGGGTTGTCTTTGGAGCTGAGGAGAGTCTTTGGGCAGCGGGTCGACATGTTTTCTTTTGTTGGTGGAGTTGAGTATTCTGGATGGGGTTTTTTTTTGGAGTGTGGAATTTGTATATGGACTGGAGGGTCTTGATATCTGAATTGAACTCGAGATAAATATCAACAGCTTGTAGAGTATGAGAATCTTGTAGATAAACACTTGAACGAGTTAAAATAATTAAAATAACATACCCCAAAGGTAGGCACCCCTCCTCTTATATCCCAAGCCTACTCTAATCCCATCGGCAGAATAAACCCGTCGTCAATCCCAAAATTTAGGATCTTCCCCATATACGTCCGTAGGTCGAATTAAGCGAGGGGTTTAGCTTACGGCCGAAGCCTGTCAGGAGGCGCAGTGGTCTAACCGCGCAACCCAGTTTTCTGGCACAGCCAATGAGAAGCTTGGAATCTTCCCGGTGATGGGACAATAGAGATCCGATCGGCCGGCCGTAGGGCTGATACTTATCTAAGGAGCCTAGAAGGATGCGCGTATCTTGTTTTAGCTTCATTTCATAGGGGCACCGCATTCGCATGAGGAATCTATTATTCTTGATGATAAGAGCCTTAGGCTTCAACAATGAGGAAGGAATGTGCTGTGCCTAGAAGCCCCGTTTATTAAATAGGTTCTGTAGGATGGGGATCTATTTGTTCACCAGGGGGTGTTAAAATCCTATGCGTAGCCCAGGATTCAAGCCGAAAACAGACCAAAAACGGCGTCTTTATAACCCTACAACTCTACAAATTAATACTGAAAATATACGTAATACCTCATATATTGACTCTCTAAATTATATAGAAGAAGTGCCTATGCAAAAGGTTTCTCTAAAACGTACTGTTCTAAGATATTCTTGTAAGAAGTTTTACCCTAGTAAATTCACTAATAAATTTACTGCTCTTATAGTATAATCCATAGAGATATAGTACTTATTGAGATTCCAAAGAGTATAATCTCAAGCTATGATATGACTGTAACTAGACTTTTGATTACAGACTCTTTGGAATCTTCCTTGATTTATTATGATTTGGGAAAGTGGGCATGTTTGGTTTCAGCCAAAATCCTAGGCTGCCTGCGCACGGAATTCTGACACCCCCTCGACCCCCCTGGTAGGAATCCAGAACCTACTTAAGGTAGGTACTCTGTAGGATAAGCGTAATACTCAAATAATGATTTGACAATATGAATGCACCAGAATGGGACAATGCACCTGGATATTCTTACAACCGTCAAGCCACTCGAAGTCTGGGCTTGGCGTGTTCAAGAGGATGTCTGAACGACTTTTTGAAGGGATGCCTGGTTTCCATCTTTAGTTCCTGTATGGCTGCGAGGTTATTGGAAATCCTGGGAAATCAAAGATGAAGTGATGTATCTTGCGATTCGCACAAGTGGGGGTTCGGCTTTAATTTAAATCTTGAGGTGGTTGTATAGTAAGTATACGTAAGTCTTACGGCCGTAACATTTCAAGCACTTCAGCCATCAAATATATGACGGGAACCTTACTTATACGTGTCGTTTTATCTTCGTTTTTGATGGAATACCGTATTTTGATTCGCGTCTTTTTATATGGGTGTGGGTGGGGAGGGGAGGGATTATATTATGGGTTTTGGGGGTGGGGAAAAGGGAGAGGGAGAAGGGAGGGTAAATTAAGGTTTAGTAAGAGAAGTGTGCTATTGTAACCCTCAAATCGACAAATTGATCAACACTACCAGTAATTCGTTGATTAGTACGCATAGTAGAATAGATGGTACTATTTAATCATTTCTGGAATACGAATCATTCGCTATTCAAATTAATAGTTAGAGTTAATTATTAATTAAAGTATACCCCTCGCCTAGGAAAGTAAATAAAGTAACCTAGAATAATAAGTAAGTAAAGTACATATGATACCTCGCAAGTCTCCGATTCCTAAACAAATAAAAAGTAAAGCTATTTCTAAATACGATAATTTCTTTAGTTTACATCCGGTACTAACTATACAGCGATATAGTCGGGTCTATAGCGTCTATAGAGTAATAGTAAGGGTAGTAGTGGAGAATTAACAAGGGGTAGGGAATATAGGCTTTTATATAGATTTATATATTATATAGTATTTACTTACTATATTCCATTTTCTTTATTCCACACCCCCAGCCCGCTAATTTTATATCGTAACAAGCTACAACAAAGGGTTATTATAGAATAGATTATTATATTAGTAACGTCTATAATAGTATCCCGTAAATCTATTGTACGGCGGTTACAATTGTATATTATGTTAAGAGCGATCATGATTATCCTAAGATGTTAAGTTATATCATGCTTTGTAGTGAATGGTAATTCATAAGGCTGGAATACCTTTACAGCTTCAATTTATGTCTATAAGTTAGCTTTCAAGGTAAAGAACTCACGATACTAACCTGGGTTTAATGTCTTGTAGCCTAAATATGAGTAGAACACTAGAAAGACATTTTGGAAATTCTGAATAATTAGCGGGTACGTAGTTTATATGACTAATGGAGATTACTAAAAAAAACTTAATATAAACTAACCGAAGGGAAGGCTATTAAGTATATATATATAGCAGGAAGATAAATTGCCAAAAGGAGGATACAGGGTACTAAGTCCAGGTACCTTTTTCGGACCACGTATTTTATTCATGAATACGTAGAATTCTCTTGAAATTTAGCTTAATACACGGGTTTACAGTAGAATAATAAGAGAAATACACCACTTAATATAACCTTCTATAGATTAAAACCCTATATATATCACTATAATACCTCTATACTAGTAACATAATTCTCAAAGCAAAGGAATCTAACAAGAAGGTGATTAGGTAACGTAACAGGTGAATCTAGTACCAGTAAATACTTGCGAACTCTTACCTACGCTCTATACGAAATAGTAGTAAAATTAGATTTATACTCTTTATTAAACTTTAGACTTTTTTTAGTAAAAAATCTAAATTGATTACGTTCTGTAATAGGTGAATAATCTTTAGACAGTGTAAACGGAAACGACAGCAACAACCGAAAATGGGCGCGACAGTAAGAGGAAAAACGACAGTAAAAGAGATAACGATAATAAGAGGGGAATAATATGAACGAGGCAATGACAGTAAAAGAGATAACGACAATAAGAGGGAAATAATACGAAAGAGAAAATGACAGCGAAAGAGAAAACGACAGTAAATGTTCTATACATTAGCATTCACTTTAGTGAAGACACTTACAGGTAGTGAATACTTATCTATAGTGAATAGATTATTTAGAGTATCTTACATCTATAAGAGAAAAGGCAAAAAACTAAAAGAAAACAACTCTCCTAAATCCCTTTGTAAACTCACTTATAAGTGAATACAATACATCCTCCCTTAGCCCCTACGCGCTACCAAGCTCCCTTCACACTTACAAGCCTATCTTACCTTCTGTGCTATAGTAACCCTAGAACTGCTGGTTTGACTAATTAGACATTATAACTCAAATTTAGATGCAAAGTAAAGCCTATAAAACATATCGCGGTTTAATCCTGGGGAGAAAGCTTACAAACAGCAGCTTTCAGTAGACAAGCTAAATTCCAAAAACAAGACTGTTTCTTACGCCGACCTTAGTAGCCTGTAAAAGATTACATTTTACAATACTACTCGAGTAATTCTACGTAGTGAGACAATGCATTTCCACATTCTTACAAACTTTCAGGTTAACCATAAAAGGCTCTAGCGTAATAGACGAAAAATAAATTAATACAAAAAACACATCCAGAATCCCCACTTTCTCATAGAATATTTTTGTTTCCACCCTGTTTAGAGTTGGAGAGCTCGCCTTGAGTGCGTAAGAGATGTGGTAATTATACTATACACACCTCTTTTAGAAAAATATTATCCTAGAATCCTCGCACAACTAAAACGGTTATATAGAGAGGCTGAAATAATTGTTGACTCTTACTTCTCATTAGCTTGAGTATCCTAAGACAATTATTTTACTTGTGCTAGAATTTTAGTATAACAACTTTCTATATAGTGTGTATAGAGTAATGACTAGGTATCTCACACATTTTTCTTGCTACCATTTTTTCATCCTCTAAATCACGTATATCAAAGGAACTTGCTTAATTAAGCCCCGCAGATGCCCCTTTCGGGTAAACAAAAACTGGCCATTATGTTAGCAATTTACTATACGCGAGTGGCCTGGTATGCCAGCAGAAAACCATATTTTGAAAGGGATGAAGAAGCAAGACTCCTAATAACGATAATCCAAATATCACGCAAGGCACCCGCGAAGGATCCGACATAAAAGTCGAGGTTTCGTATATTAAGCCAACTCTGAACGGAAGAATGGAAGCGCCATACATCCGGTTTTGTTGCTGGCGTCTTTCTCAGAAAGAGTTTTGCCTTCGATATTAACTGCCCTCGTTTTTTTGAAGGGCGCCGCATGTCGTCTGTTCTTGTATTACTTTCCAACCCCAATAATCTAACGGAAATTCGGAATTTCTTCATTGCATTCGTCAGTCCACTCGTAATTGTAAGCTAACTTCTTCTTTGCTTATATTATTTATATGCTCAACACGAAACAAAAGTCAATATTGAGATGAAGAGAGGAGGTAAGAAAGTAGGGGTAGGCGAGTGTACAATAGCATGGTAAGCAGTAGTAAGGTGGATAAGCAAAGGTGCGAGAGTATGAGGCCCAGAGTATAAAGTTCAGGGTATTACTCTACTATAGCTAAAAGGTAGTATAAACAGTAGAGAAAAGTCAACTAGAAAAGTTTATAGTTGTATCTCGTTTAATCTCATGCCCTATACACCCATGTCGGTTCCGTGACTATGACCAAAAATATTGCCTTACGATAGTTGCTATTTCAACCAACCAACCATTCAACTTATACTGGTCCGCCTCAGATCCAACTGCATATAGTACGCAAAGTGCATAACAAAATTGGCAGGTGGAGTTCTCTCACAACGTATGGATGCAGCTCAATCACCAACACAAGCTCATGCAGTTGGTCAGCGCGTGGGTCAGGATATGTTGGTTGCATCCCACCCCCGAACCTCAATATAATCTAAGCACTCCAATCTTCGGCATGATATCTCACGTTACAAACTTTCTGGATCCATGGCTTATTACCTTGAAACATCAATCGCAATTTTCAGCATTTTTCTCATCAACCAAGCTTTCAAGCAATGGTCCCATCGCCGACGTGCCAACGAGGCCGCCAAATCCCATGGCTGTAAACCTGCTACAAGGTATCCATACTGGGAACCTTTTCTAGGACTCGACGTCTTCTTGTTTCTCGGCGTGAAAACCATTAACGGCGAACGGTCGGATGAATTTGTCAAAATCCACGCCAAATATGGACCAACTTTTGCGATGAAATGCTTGAGCAAAGAACCCATGTTGCAAACGTCGAGTCCCAAGAATATACAGACAATTGCGGCTACGAAGTTCGATGATTGGGGCGTCGGTAAGACTCTTTTTTATTTTCAAATGAGAGTTGTGGAAAAATTCTCATGCCAGTTCTAAGGTCCAATACGCGGCAATATTGGGGCACCGTTCCTCGACCGAGGTGTAAGTGATGATAACTTCCCGCCCGAGTTCCACCTTTCTGGTCATCTCTGGTTCTTCAAACCTTAGAGCCCTTAGAAAGTCATAGATCATTAACATTATCGAATTCTAGGTATTTACAGAAGACGGCGACTTCTGGAAACATTCTCGTGCCCTCATCAGACCAACCTTCAACCGAGCTGAGATAGCCGACCTCGACCACTTTGAAAACTATGTCGCTAGGTTTCTGAAGCTTATCCCTCGGGATGTAACGACCTTTGACTTTCAAGAATTGACAAAAAGATTGGTTCGTACCACCCAAAAACCCATACATAACGTTTTTAATGTAGGAAATTAGTTCCTCGACACTTCATCAGAATTCCTATTCGGCCAATCAATCAATTCTCTCTTTCCCGAAACGCCATTCGATACACATGAATTCATGGAAGCATTTGACTACTCATTATTCGGTCTCGCATTACGACTCGTTGCAGGACCCTTGAAACCACTCTTTTTCTTCGACCCGACGTGGAAGAAAGCATACACGAAAGTTCACAAGTTCGTGGATCAAAAGGTACAAATCGCCCTTGAACGTCAACGAGAGATATCAAAAACTGGAAAGGATCCAGACGAACACGGCAGCAAAGGAAAGTATGTTCTTTTGAATCAAATGGCCTTGGAGACCCAGGATGCCTATGATTTACGCTCGCAAATTGTCAACATTTTCTTTCCGGCAAGAGATACAGCTGCGATTGCTATTGGGAACGTGATGTTTGAACTGGCTCGTCATCCCCAGTACTGGGACGAACTTCGCGCAGAAGTGGAAGGGATCGGCGAGCGAAAACTCACGTATGAGCTCATTAAACATCTCAAAGTTGCCAAAGCCATTATCAACGAGACTCTCCGTCTGCATCTGCCCGGCACACGTATCTCTCGTACCTCTTTGAGAGACACCATTTTGCCAGAAGGTGGCGGTCCGGACCAACGTTCACCTCTATTCGTTCCAAAGGGAACCTTCATTGAGATGGATCTATATGCATTGCACCGAAATCCTAAAATATGGGGTGACGATGCTGAAGAATTTCGACCGTCACGATGGAAGGAGGGTCGGGATTTGTGGGAGGCGAAGTGGCAGTATGCTCCTTTCTTAGGTGGTATCAGGATGTGTCCAGGTCAGCCATTGGTTTTGACACAGGTTACTTACTTGCTTGTTCGACTTGCGCAGGAGTTCAGTGCAGTGGAGAATAGGGATAGTGTTTACAGATATGTGGAAGAGATCAAAATGACTGTTGAAAGCAAAAATGGAGTTAAAATCTCGCTTACTCCAGCATAGATGAAGAAAGTTCGAAATTCACTTCACTTGCTACCGGGCTATCAGTTCAGTTTTATGGCAAAGAGCTCTCTATCATATTTTAGGAACATATAATGTTTCAATAAACAGCAACATTATTCTTATTTGTCCTATCGATTACTAAACAAAGCAAAGAAAGCTATTAAGTATCCATAGATTATCAAATCCTGATTCGAACGCAAGGATCGCATACGCACGGCAAATAAATCCATATAAATCTCGACAAGAGTAGTTTGCTAAGAGTATTCTATTCACGAGAATTACACGGACGCACGTGACCAGTTTCTCTATCGCGCTATATAGTAAGAAGTAAAGTAGAGTCCTTATAAGTAATTTAGTATTCAACAATAAAGGTTCCCGATGGTAAAGTGAACATAAATACTGAAATCCTTGTCTGGTACAGTACAATAACAGCAGTATCTAGCTTCTCGAGGAAAAATGGCCCCTAGGAGCGCTATGCTAAATAAGGAGCTTGCTCAGTTGAGCAAGCTCTCTTTCTGACCAGACCAAGAGTATGCACACATCTTGGCAGGGCAGAGTCACGGGAGCCTACCGTGCGGACGTAGAAAAGTGGAAACCCTAAACCCTAAGCTTGAAAAACGTCGGTAACCGTAGTAGTCCTACCCTCGTTCATGTTACCTATACTGCTTGGACTCGATCGACTGATACTTAGTAGTAAGAAGTTTTTTTTTGCGGAGACCTATAATGCCCTCTTTCGTCTCTGTTCTCTACAAATAATACGTGTAGATGAATCCATACAGTCCATATCCAGTATACTGTAATGCCACTAGATTTCGACAGTACCATCCCATTCGACAGCAACATAAAACCTTGAACCCTGTACCTTCCCTTTACTTTCCCCAGGAAGTATCCTATTCCACCCCTCCTTACCTGACCTCATTCCACTTTGTACCACCAACATCCGTGTTACCAACAACAACATTCTATCCCACAAACGCTGTGTGCGTTCTTTGACTTGGTTTCTATACCTTTATCAATACGAGCACGGTCTATACTGGTTACAAGACAACATATATAGCTATCACCACCAGCTTTTCCGTAAGCGAGAAAAGTACTTGTCATTGTAAATTGTCCTAATCGTCCGTTCTAGAACTTCCCTTACTAAGATAGTGCAACCATGATCACAGACATATAACTCCACAATCTCAATAACAACCAATCCCCTCTTCTTTTCACACACTCCATCTAAAGAACTTACAAGTCTTCTAAACCTCTAGATCGTACCAGAAGAAGATTTCAGTGAACCAATCACTAGAATACACCCTGCTTCAGGAAACATGACGCAGAAGATAAATATCAAGTGAAAGAACAAGTTAGCTAGTCTCCACTCGTTAATACAAGAGAAGGATTACTGACATACAGCAGCCTGTCCTGCACATAGCAGAGCGCCAACATCTAAAATCCCACCTCTTCCATACTCTAGCGGTGAAGGGAAAACAAGCGTGAACCCTAGTACCTACCACCAGATTCCCCAAGAATTACCATCTATACTCAAAACCTAGAAGAACCGTGCTACTCCAAGTATCCCACTTCACCCAACGAAATTCAATACATAAACCCAATCACACACCCCCCAC
>LT855408.1:3186585-3275669 GCA_900184765.1 Hymenoscyphus fraxineus
GTTAATGATTTCCGCTCTGTCGTAGCGTTTGCGATTTTTAAGGAAGCCTTTTATATGATCTGTACTATAGTGTAGTGTAGTGTAGTGTACAGTACTTTACTCCCCTTTTACCCTATCCCCCTCCCCTTATATCATATCGACAGCATACCCCTTTTCTTTTCCCCTTCTCCTTCTAAACCCATCCTCACAATCCCCAGATACTCTACAGGACTTCCCATTACTTACCAGCTCCCTTGAATCCTTGCAAAAGACTCTCTAACACCACTTCTTTCAAGTATAATCTCAAAAGTATCACCAACACCATCACACAAGGAATCAAAACATCAAAATATCACAATCTCACAATCTCACAAGCAACAAAAAAACCAAAGAATCATCATAATCCATTCAATTCAATTCATTCCACTCCCTTTTCCTAACCATTCCTTAACTCAAGCCCTACTCCCAAATTTTCCACTAATCCACCCACCCACATAGTACCCATCCACATCCACCCAACTCAATCGCAGCTGTACTGCACTGTGCCGTCCCACTAGCTCACACCCCAACATGCCTGGTTCATGTTCGATATTCATCTTCCATATTCATATCTCCCACATCTCTTCCCCACCACTCCACTCCCCACCACTTCACTCCCCTTCCCCCAATACAAACTCGCGCTCCGGGTATACATGCAAAAAAAAAGTATGAAAAAAAAGTATGAAAAAAGAAGAAGAGAAAGAATGACGGCCAACAGACCCATGTGCGTAAAAACAGCGCAAAGAAGCCCTCCCCACAAAAGAGAAGGAGTATTCCAAGTAAGCTGAATCCCACCCCATGCTATGCCATATTACTCGCCATCCCCAATTTTCCTTGGTCCTTGAACATGCGGGAAAGGAAAACTGAAAAATTAGAACCCGCGAAAAAAAAACCCATAAAATACAAAGGGGACAAGAAAAGCGGGGAAAAAAGAAGTGGAAGAACTGATATCAACAAACCAACCACCCCGCTCCATCTACACTTACACATCATCAAGCGACTCTCATATACACTTCCCTCCCCATCGATGCGATCATGAATTTAAGCCTGCGACTGTCCACCGACGAGCGAGATGCAATTCGTAAGCAAAAGCGCCGCCTCATGCAACAACTCCCACCTCGTCTTTTCAAAAGTCGTCCTCAAAACCATCAACATCCCACTGCAAGCATTAAAGCCTGACAGATTCTTAAGCTCCTCAGGCGAATCCACACTCCCAAATTTCCTCAGATAAGCACGCATATCCCTTACTTGGGCTTCGAAATTGTTGGCCGCCGGAATCGGAGCAGTAGTAGGTCCTTCGAGAGCAAAGCCATAAGACCAAACAATCAGAGCGGCGAAATACATAGACCATGGGCGGTTGATGAGAGGGTCGTCGCGGGCGGAGTATTCGAATTTTGGATCGTCGAATCCACCATGGATGTTGGGGATGGTGTTCGGTAAGAGGACTGTTTTCAAGAATTGAAGAGCGTACCAGGTTGCGTCTCGAGCTTTTGCTGTGGGAGCCCAGTTGTCCTTCATCCGTCGTTGAACACTGTTCAAATCTTGAGAGCCAATAGTGCGACCAAGGAGTCTCTTAGCTCGTGCGTATATTTGACAGTCAACTATATCGACGTGCATTGCCATGTGAGCGAGATGATGCAGAACTGTTCTACCCTGGAAAACGACGCTCTCTTCCTTCTTCTCAGCGTACATGTATGGACCAGGGACATTGCCAGCACTGCGAGTCATGGATCTGTCGAAATCCTTTCTCCATGAATCGAAAGCACGTGTCAGGGAACTACGCCATTTATCACGACCACCGAGAGCTTGAGAAACCCCAAGTGAGTTGACTTGAAGATCTCGTTGGTTCATGTGCCAACTGACGCTGAGCAGACCGGCCATGAGAATGGTTCTCCCGAAAGAGTTGGTTCGAACCTCTGAACCATTGAGCGTCCGCTTGAGGCCCTCCAAGAAAGAAATTGGCTTTATTCCGTTAGAGTGTAAGCTCGCTTCAATCCTCCCCACCTCGGCACTATTTGTAGCGTTCCACAAAGCTTCGTCGCAAGGAAGTGGAAGTCTCATCTCATGAGCCACCATCACTGTTGAATGTCCAAACATGGTGGCGTGGGTCGAGTCGATGACAAATGCTGCAAAAGCTGCTCTTCGAGTGGCCTCGTTGGTGATCCAATGGTTCCACCATTCATCAGGAGTATTGGATCCGGATGTGGACGAGTGACGTGACCCATTTGCTCCTTGTTTATCATCTCTTACACTTGGTGGAGAGTCGAGTGCCGACCTACCAATCAGTGAGCTTCCCCGTCTCATCAGAGTAATGGTGGTAGCGTGATGGATGTGAGCTCTCTCGTGCAGTGCTCTAGTAGAATACATCTTTTCGTACAACTCCAATAAGAGAAGGGCTTGGAAGACCCATAACTTGGCGGGAGGTCTGAAATGGTAATCGCTAAATATCTGGCGGTATCAAGTCAGTGTACATTCTTTGGCAAAATATTACGGCTCACGAACCTCCCATCTCAAATGCCAAGCCAGAAAGTTTGAAAGTTCTGCACCAGCTTGAGTAACCTCATAGCCATGCATCTTATCCAGACACGAAGCACCAATAGCCATCATGGCAATAAGGAGAAGATTTGGTGTCTTGTCCGGTGAAAAGGTTGGCTTATGCACTACCAGAGCGTTAGAACTTGTAAGATTGGGAAATAATATTGGACAACATACAAATTGGTACTTGTTCACTAAAATGATACCAGTAACTTCCAATATAAGTTTGCATCATCTTACGACTCATCATATGACTGTCAACATTACGATCTCCTTCAAGAAGATTTTCTTTTTGCTTTGCAACAGGTGTATGATCTCCTTCGTTAAATCGTTCTTTGATGAGATCAATAATTTGTTGACTTTTCTCTTCAGAAAGCACAGTTTCTGGTAGACTGGTATCTAAAAGGCTAGTAACGGCCATTGGATGGGATTGCTGGTTCGGAGGAAAGAACCCTGGAAGGCCCACATCATTGGCAAAGTACGGAGCATAATATTGGTTTTGACCGTCAGGATATCTTTACATATGTGGTCAGCGGATGGCAGTTGCATCAATGTATATGAGGTTCAACTTACGCAGCATAACCTTGCGGTCCCATATGGTTCATTGACGAAGAGTTTTCAAGCTGCTGATTACTGAATAAATACGCAACAAAATCCTCAGGGATAGCAAAAGGAGATCGGCTATAGCCTTCACCGCCAAAAACTGGCATGGTGTTGGGTGCAGTCATCTGATCCAACATCATCATTTCTGGGCCAGATTGTTGATGTTGCATTGGGTCATTGGAATACTCAGCGGGCATTGAAGTCGTATATGTTGGTTCTGTTTCTCGACCAGCCGATGCTGCCGTGGTAACTGATGCGAATCCAGGTGGAGGAAGGGTGAAAGGAGGAAAGTTCTGCTGAGCAACGTATGTTTGAGGGCTAGCATGGTTGGAATGATAGGGCTGGTTACTTGTTGTGGAGTTCAAGAGACCAAATGGCCCTGCAGGGGTTTGCAATGGAGGCCGTGAGAATTCAACGGGTTTGGTTGCATCAGAGACTCCAAAACTGGAATGTCGCGGCGGTCTATTGACAGGAAGTGCACTTGTCTGAACCTGAACTTGCTCTCTTGTGATATTGTCGCTGTTGGATCTCTTGAAACCACTTGCTGAATTGAAGCTTTCACCATTCGTAGAGGGGGCATTAGAGTAGGTTCCAGAAGATGTATTTGTCATGGGCGAGTAAGCACTAGGAGTCATTTCTTGGGGTGAGTGATACTGCAATTGGTTTGTACGTGACTTCCCAACGAGGTTTGGTCTCATGATCTCTGGAGAAGAGGAGCCCATGGATAAAGATTTGGCAGTCTCTGTTATGGGGGAGTGATTATGACCCAACATAGAATCTTTTCGGTGCAGCTGGGAGCCCTTTGCTGTGTGTCGTTCCCTGTGTCTGTTTCGTAAGTCTTGCCGGACAAATGTTCTGACACAGTCTGGGAAGTCACAATTATATATTTGTTTTGGCTGATGGTTAAGTTGGTGCCGATACCTGCGAATTTCATGGTTAGCTGGCAATCTGCAACTGGAGGGTTCTCAAAAGCCTACAGGTGCTCCGCTCTAGAATAGCTCTTTCCACAATTGGGCTCTGGACATTCAAACTTCTTGTCCAAGCCTTTTCTGCTTCTTCTTCTCTTTCTGGATGGACCGTCTTCGCCAGAAGAATGGCCCTCTGGACCATCTAAAGGTGAAATGTCTCCATTCTCATCTTTGACACTACTGCCACGACTACGACGCCGACCACGATTTTTGTCTTCTTTCAACTGATTTTGTTGAGTTGCCTCTGATATTTGGGCCATATTGACGTTATTTGGGCTATCCTTCTGCGACATGATCTTACTGCCGGGAAACGAATGTGGTTGCGGTGTGATTATCGAAGTCATAGTCTGTTGTGTTGATGACAACTCAAAGGAAAAGTTTTGAGCCTTCAACAAGAGTCTTCTCGGGGGTCTCAACTGCGCCGTAAGCAGCAGATCACATATATTATAGCTAGTGACTGTCAGATACCTACATTCACTCAACTTCAGGATCGCATAATGTGTAATGTTATTCCAAAGTATGATTGTGATTTGCGCAGCGCATTTTGGTACTAGATGAGAGAGGTCAGACTTACAACTGGGCACTGCAGAACTGAACAACAAAATACCCCTATGCAACAACAGATGCAGGTTTCATTCGCTTCTACTCTCGTATGTACAGTTCCAATTGATGTTGAAGTCGTCTACAACATGCCGTGGAGTTGCATTAAGGCCTCGCAGGCGCAAAAGGAAGCGCAACAGATTTTGGCGGGGTTGAGGTCGGTTTGCGCAGTTCGTTCGCGAAGCCGAGTCGCACGATCGGGTAGCTTAGGGGACTGAAGCACGAGATGCGGAGGTGGAGTCGGATAGACAACAGCTTGTACGATGGAAGGCGACACGGGTACGACGAAGTACAGTCTGAGGAAGTGAGGGTCGGAACCAGATGGTTCAGAGTTCAAAGTTCAGAGTTCAGAGCTCAACGGGAGGTGGATCGGTAGGGAGTGTGGTATGGTATCGTGGAGGTTGCGTGTGCGTGTGGGTGCGGGTGTAGGTGTGGGATGAGTTTGCCCAGGCCTGATCGCTGGGTTGATCTGGTGCTTGTGCTGATGCTGGGTCGGTGGCTCGCGGTCGGTGGCTCGCTAGGCTCGCCGCTTGGGGTGGGTGTGCGTGCGTTGCTGGTCTGGTGTTGGACTGATGGGACGACGAGAATTGGACAAAGCTTACGGTTGTGGGGGTTGACGCGATGTGGGTGGGATTCTCCTGTTATTTAGGGTTGACTCGACACTTGGGAGACTCTTGGGCCCGTGGAAGTGTTCGTTGGAGAGGATCAAGCTTGGGCAAGGTTGCCATCAAAGCAGATGGGACGGCTTGGACTGGGGCCGTGATGTGGGTGAGCCAGGCGAGCCAGGTTCCTGTACTGTGTGGGCCCGCCCAGAACAACGCTGAGAAATATGCACTGCAGTGCAGTGGCAGTATCCAGTATCCGATTGTACGGGGCCTGAATCCGCCCCCCGTAGCCCCAGTGGGTTGAATGAAGAGTCTGATAGTTGAAAACTTTGACAAGAAGATGTGGAGAGCCTTCTAGTCGGAGTTCGTCATTGATGGAAGAAGCTAGGTTGTGAGCTTATGAGGTATTCGCACTTCTACTTCGCTACACCAAAGTCTCAAAGTCACGTCTCCAGGAAAGTCGTGTGGTCTAGTGGTAGAGAGAGGCTTGAAACCTTTCTAGCGGGAGGTGCCAGAGGAATGTCAGTGTGCAGTGTGGCGGGTGGAAAGGGCTAGTTTGATTGTGAAAAAGGGGTACAGTAGTGTGAAGCGGAAGAGCAGTCTAGAAGTCGTAAAGATTATGCGAAGAAAGGTGGAAGTGGAAGAGGAGATGCGTCTAGCAGCTGGATGATTGTCTTGTGACCTCCAGGGCGGCTGTTTCTGTGTTGCTTTGCATCTGCAGTGCATATTATTCCATGTCCCATGTATGCTGTAATCCATCAGGTAGGAAACCCTCTTATAAAATCCTTTCTCCTTCCTCTTCCACGAGTCCTGCGAAAACACGCAAACAAGCCTACCTACCTACAATAAATGTCTCGTTAACCCGTGTGCCGGGTAACCGGAATAGCCGAGGACTCGAGAAGAATGATCATGGAATCATATTTGTAACTTGAAAGGGACTAGAGAGGCTCGTAACCATCGTCAACAATATCTATGCAGTAGCATATTCTGAGCTCTTTTTCTTCCATCACCGCTGTTGTAACCTAAACGGGTTGGTTGGTGAGAGCGGTACTCGCCTCTCCCCGCCTTATTTCCTCTGGAGAGTTCAATCAACAACAGACGCGAACATGGGTGACCCGTCCATTGGCACCCCCTCAACGAACGTACCAGGCCGAAAAGGGGGAGAGGGGTGCCAAAGCAGTGGCTGTCTCCAACCTGTCAATGCCTCATCCAAATTTCGAGCCATCTGGTTCGCCTGGGTAAAAACCCATGCAGTCAGGTGTTGATTAGGAGTCTGCCGCTTGTCTCAACGACGCCGTATATCGGCATGCTTCACCGGTCTCAATACGGTACTGAGAATACTGATTGGGTCTTGATTACCTTCCGGTAGAGAGAACTGGCTCTGTCTAATGGTTGTCTTTTGTACTTATCCATGACTTGTACATAAATATTTGTATACAGGTTGGAGGCAGACTTATCCCCCAGATTATTTATAGCCGCAGTTGCCCCTCGTTTTTATTTGCTCCTGCATGTGGCGAGGTGGTTCCTCACGCCCTTCTGATAGATCAAGCGAACTCGGTTAACAGCGGAGAGTACAAGTTGACCATGTAAGAATCGTATACAAGTATAAGCGTCAGGTCTCTTCGAGATGCTCCTGCATGAGTAGAAGAGACAACACACTGATCGTTGCTCGCTTTCTCCCTACTCATTTCGTATTTGTTTGTTGCACTAAAGCCATGAGAGATGAGAGGTGGCTTGCAGCCCTGGTCTGTGGAGAATATCCCTGCTCTATCTTCTATGTGTCTTTGTGGCGAGTCCATGTTGAGTTGGATAAGTTCTATTTCGAGTTGGGCTGCCAAATCAATCGCACATGGCGTTCAGGTCTGGATCTTTGGTTTTCTTGCTGACACTTGTCTAGAAAACGACATTTCCGTTTTGTCTCCCAATTTTCACTATCCCGACAAACTCATATAGTTATCCTCCTGATATTTGTCCACCGAAACCCCGGGAAGCCTCGAATGGCAATCTTTGACGAAAAGCTTCTTCCCCCACAAAAGCAAAAACAAGTTTGCAAGGAAAAGGGCACGGGTCGTGCCATTTGGTTTCATATTTGCTTTTTTGGAAGAAATTTCGGCTTCGAAACCTTCCATTCATTCCAGTCCACTGGGACTGGGGACGGCAAGACCGGCTTTGTTCATCCCTCTCGCGTCAATCTGGGGATGACGGGGGATAGCAGAAGGCTGAGGCTGGGGTAAATTTTTGATAAAATATGGTATTTGAGAAGCAGGTAAAGTGCTTTATTATATTGATATGGATATAGCTAGTTTATATATATCTAGCTAACAAAGGTTCTTTGATCAAGTGAAAAGGAGTGAATGTGGAATAGTACAGATTACGTAATTTCAACAGCCCCCTTGATCTGTACTATAGAGCAATCACAATATGAGGCTATTCCCAGATCCTTAATCCTAGCATATGCCTAAATTTGTATAGCCCTTCGCGCAGGAGTGCCTTCGTGAGACCGTCGGCCGCCTAGCAGTTTATATAGACATATTAGTAGGTAATTACACCTAATTCGACCTGTTCTTACTACTAGCGGTACTATATACCAACGTGTTTTGTCCGGGGGGTATAGTAAGGGTTCTTTAAAAGTATAATTGCCCCCTAGTTATTAGCGAATATAATAGTAGGTTTATTATTTTATTAAATAGATAGTTCTATAAGTAGTTAACGTAACTAAATAGCCTCTTTTCTAGCTATTGTTTAAGCGAATAATTCGGCCTCGCAAGTAGATAATACTATGGTTTATTATTGTTTTAAGCTCTAAAATATAGTACTACTTCCTAGATTAAATAGGTATCCTAAAGTCGATCGGCTAGTGTTTTTGTCGTCCGCCTAGCTAGTATCCGTATATCCTTAGAGTTTTATATACTATCCTTCGAAAACAAGTACAAGGTTAAGGGTTCCTTTTAGGTAGCGGAACAACTTTTGTAGTACTTAGTAGTATAGTATTATTAGTTAGTAAGAGTAGCGACTAAGTACTAATACCGTATATACTATATCTAGACAAGTTCTTAGTATTATATATATAACGCTACTAATCTTTTACTAGTATTTAGTAATAACTTCTAGTATTACGTCCGCTCTAGGAGGGGCTAGCTTAGGTCGATAATTCGAATCTATTAGTAGAATCGATAGATTATAGTTTTATATACTAAATTAATCTAGTAGTCGTTTAATATATACCTTTTAATCTATATAGATAATTCGGTTTTTCTAATCCCGAGTTATTCGAATCCCTAGGTAGTATAATATAGGACCTATATCCGTTATTTTAAAGTATTATACTAGCGAAGTTTTTATTATAAATATATAACTTTTATCTAGTTTAATTAGTAGTATATCGTCTATATATATTATAAGGAACGTTTAGTTATTTTTAAATACGCTAGTATCTAAAACAAGTACCTTAAATCTAAGTTCTTATAGCTTATTCGCGAGGGTTTAGTACTAAATTTAAAGGGATTGTTTTAGTCTATATAGTACCTTAATTAGCTTATATACCTAGTTATTATTTGTTTTAAAACTAGTAGGTTATTTTATATATATCTCTTTATCGACCTTGTTATATAAAAAGGCTATTTTTATATCTATTTATTTAATTTTAAGGTCTTCGGAGGCCGCTAAAGCAAAGAGAGCCTTATACGTTATAGGCTTTATAACTAAAGTAAAAGTCTTATTAAAATCGATTCCTTATTATTAAGTAAAACCTTATATAACCTAGCGAGCTTTATATTATATAATTTTACCTATCGAGTTCTACTTTATTTTATATACCTATTATCCTCCTAGGGCCTTTCGATTTAGTAGTATTTATAATAACTCTTAGGTATTATTAGTAATAAGCGAGTTAAATTCGTCCTTTATTACCTCTATTTATTTACTTAATTCGAACGAAGATATAGCGTCTATATATATTAATAGTTCTTTAGGTTCTTATAGCTTTTTATCTAAAAGTAAAGCCTAGGGGTTTTAGTTAGTTTTAAAAGTCCCTTTCCTATATTAAGAGAAGTTATATATTCGAGTTTTATAGTTACTACGTAAATTATATAGTAGCTAAGAAACATTACTATTATTAGACTCTTTATTATTAAGGGGGTTGTCCGAGTTCTTAGTAGTTACTTTAGAATATAACTCTTTAGGTATACTAATAGTATCCCGCTTAATTAGTATAGCTTCTACTATAAATTCGGTATTCTAGGGGGAGTTCTTAGGGTATAATTATTATAATTCTTTTAAATTACTCCTAGGTATAGGTAAAGTAGGTTTTATAAGTAAAAACTAAATATTAGTATAGTAAATAATTCGACCTTAATAGAGGATTCGATATATATAGTCTCCTTTATAGCCTACTATAATCCCTTGCTCGGCTTTACTTTTAAGTTTTATTATTTTATACTATAAACCTTTATAAAATAGGTAGGTTATTCTAAAAGGTACTAGGTATTTTAGATTAGGTTTTATACTAGTTTATACCTTATAGGAGGTCTTTTTAAGTAATATAATAGGTAATCTATTTTAAAGGTAATTCGCTATTTATATAGCTTTAGTCTAATACTATTTATTTAGTATACTATCTAATAATATTAGTAAAGCCTTATCTATAATAGTACGAACTAGCCTTTTAGCTATACTATTCTATTATTATAAGGCGGTTACTATATATTCTATACGTATACCTAACTCTTCGACTTAGTTGTAGTAGAGCTTACTACTCTATTTACCTACTAGATTATACCGTATTCGGGATATTATATAATTACTATACTCGTAGTATAGTTTATAGCGTTATAGTATAGGTAGTATCTAGTCTTTTATTTAGATATAAACTACTTCGGAGGTCTTATTTTTATCTTCTATAATAACTATAATATATTATTCTTCTCGTAGTTCTAGGATTCGTAAAGGACCTATAATATCGATATAGATTAGGTCTATCTTATAACGTCCTAGTTATATTATACTAGTATAGGAGTTATTAGTATACTTACCTTTTATATATAACTTATATAAAGTAGTACGAGGGGGTACTAAATATAGGTCTATTCTAGTACTTAAATAGCCTATTTTCTAGTACTAATCTAGTATAGATTTATTATTTAGTACCTAGTATATAGTATAAGTATATATATTACCTTATAGTTATACCTAGTATAAACCTTAGTAGTTTACCGCTAAAATTAAGCTACTTTCGAAGGTTATTTTAGTAAGTATTATAGTAAAAGATATTTTAGTAGATTAATTAACGCTAAATAATTAGCTTAGGGATATTAAGTTAAATTAACCGCTAGGTATAAATAGAACGTTTTAAAGATATACTATATATAATCCCTTGTTTCCTTTATAATTGATTTGTACGGTTCTAATTTGTTTTAGCGTAAGTATACTTCTAAGGCCTTAAATTAATTACGTAATAGGTCGTATAGATTCTAGTATAAACTAGGATATAAACGAACAAATATATTATAAGTAACCCGAGTTAATTATCTAATTAAAGGCTAGGGTTTTATTTATAAGAGCGAATTATTCGGTCCCTAATTAAATAGTATATACTATAGCTATAGTAACTATACTTTTATTATTAGGTATTATAGTACTAGTAGTACCTTAGTCCTTATTATTTCTATAATAACGCTTTCGGTTTAAATTATCCTTATTATACTCGTTATTATTAGAGTCCTTTGTTTTATATATAGTAATATTATAGTACGTCCTTTTATAGTAAGTATACTACCTTTAACGCTTTGTTTCGTATACCTAGTTAGGATCGTCTATTAGTTTTATTATTATCCTAGGACAAGTTATAATAAGGCTACCTAGCGAAAAAGATTCGATAGAAGGAGTATTAGAGGCGTATACTAAAGTACTTTATACTATATCTTCGAAATCTACTAGGGAGAGATTATAAGTAGATTAATAGTTTAAAAGCTAGAGGCTATATAACGTTCTAAGCCCTTTAATAAATCGTTATATATAGAGAGGCTTATAAATAGTAATAGGTTAGATATTCGTTAATTAGTCCTTAAGCTCTTAGAGTTATTAAGAATAGTCTATAATATTAGTATACTTCGTAAGGGTTAAATCGTAGTATTTATTATATAAGCGAGATAAATACTTACTACTAACCTCCTTATAGTTCTTTTTAAGGTATACTAGTATAACCTAGAGAGCTAGTAAAGGCTTACTAAAATAGGTAAGAAGGCTATTATAAATCCCTATAGAGATTATTTTAATAATAAACCCTATTATAGCCTTCTTTTTAGACTCCTAGACTATATATTAAGTAGGTTATAGTAGTAGAAGTATAGGCGTTATATATTATTCTATATCTTATTTATAAAGCGTTCTATATAGATCCTTGTTCTATTATAAAAAGTCCGATTTATTCTTAAGTCTATAGATTAATTCCGCGTTTTTAACGTTAATATATTTAGCTTTTAATATAATGGAAGTAGGTAAAAAGTAGGTAGAATTATCTTTGAAATATATAGAAGATAGTACTCTTGAATAGTGCCGTAAAACTAGCTAGATATCTTGGATTATATATATTCGTCGAGTATATCTGTATCTATATTTTGTAGCGTATTTGCTTTTAAAAGAATTAGCTTTGTTAACCAATATTCAAAGGAGTAATGTAGTATAATATGCGTTCGTAAACACTAGGTTCGGTTATACGGATACGGCTAAAATAGCCTTTGTACTAAAGAACTCGTAGTCGCATACAGCATCACTCCATACTAAATATCGTCTTTTTTCTGAAAGCGGTCGATATACAAGCAGTTAAAATTCTGCGTTCGGTATAGATAAAGAGGTACAATTTAATTGCTTGTTCGCAGCAGTAAGCCGGGCTTATAACCTGATAAAATATGGTATTTGAGAAGCAGGTAAAGTGCTTTATTATATTAATATGGATATAGCTAGTTTATATATATCTAGCTAACAAAGGTTCTTTGATCAAGTGAAAAGGAGTGAATGTGGAATGGTACAGATTACGTAATTTCAACAATTTTCTTCAAGCTTTGTGTCCTTCGCCTGACCAAGTTTGGAGGTGGTGGAATGGACTCTGATTTGCAGAATACCACAGGGGATCAGGGCAGAAACTGAGTCCTGGGTCTTGGCTGCTTATGTAGCGAACAAGTTTGCATGGTAGTATGCAAGCCAGAGAAGAAGAGGTAATATAAGGCAGTGACGCTTGAGGCTGGACCAGCACGTTGAAAATTCAACCTGTAAAAAGAGAAAACAGAATGGCCTGATCAGAGAAATTTGAGGGAATTCCAGACGATGAGAAAATGACGCAGATGTTGATCCGTCATCGTTGGATGAAGCTCAACGAAAAGACAGAGCGAGAAGGATACTTAGATGAGTCTATGGCGTTGTCGCGATCGAAGATTGTTTGCTCCGGAGTTGATTAAGCGACGCAAAGAAGCGACGCAAAGAGGCGCCGGCGAAGAAATCCGTCGCGTCGGTTCGCAGCGTGTTTTTTCGTGTTCCCCGAGGGTTCCAGTAGTGACTTGAAAACCGAAAAGCGGCAGGACGATCAAGATCAATCTGCTTGCTCGAATCTTTGGGGATCATCGAATCGCTCTCTCAAGCTGTAGGTTGATAATGGATACTGAAAAACAGAGGTGTTTTGCTCTTGGTTATTTGGATAGTTTCCAAATTTTACATGTACGAATCTCCCTATGAAAGCAGGTTTACTCTGCCTAAGAGTAAAAGTTACGCTGTAGAGGCGTAAATACAGGGATTAAAAGTAGAACGACCAGGGTTATAGCCCAAAAAAGCGGGTCTCGCCATCTGTACCACTCTGAAAAAGGGTTGTAAATAGCGTGAAACCTTAGGTTAAGGGATCCGACCAATCACATTCTCACTATAAAAGCCTCAGGCCTCAACAACGAAGAACGAGTTAGCGTCTGTGCTCGCGAGGCCCGCTTTAAATTAGGATAGACCAATAAGTGCCACCTATTTAATACTCCCTAGTGTTTTGACCACTTAAGGAGTACAAAATTATAGCAGATTTACCTCGAATAGATCCACATGACATGTTCCGGCGCTTTTTTAGATTAGGTAATACAGTGGGAGCTGTCACGTGAGCTATAACTAAAGTAGGTAGTGCACAGGCACGTGACAGGACAGAAGACGTGTTCGGTAGTCCCCCTATACGCTGAATCCCAACGCTATAAAAATATAAGTGCTTATTTCAGCCGATTCAGCGAAATCATACGGGCGCGCATGTGCGCACCCACACCAGCGCATTATAGGTAGACATCGTAGGTGAAGTGGTGTCGTACGCAACGTCGTTGTAGGAGTGATACGATGTAGCTAAGTGCCTAGGTGCGTTGTGGCTAAGTGCCCAGGTGCGTTGTGGCTAAGTGCGTTGTGGCTACACACTTTGCGTCGGGACCCTAGGAATGACCTCGGGAAATAGTCTAATATCACGTGACTCTGCGTAATAATTATAACGGATTACCGCACAGAGGAAACCTTATTTGGGCCATTATAGTCACCATTTAAACCTATTTAGGACTAGAACCACTTTAGTTCAGGTGCGACTTACGCTAATTACAGAGTGGCACGGCTTGTTTCACTAAATTAATCATGTGGGTCCACTACTCTAATAAAGAGTACGACCATGCTTTCCTAGGGTCTCCCTTGTGTGGCTGGTGGAGATTCACGAGAAAGTACTTCGGTACTCGTACTGGTACTCGCACCAACAGGAGGACGAAGAGCTGTGAGCTACCTTCAATCTGAAATCATTTGTCTGACACAAACACATATATATCTTATACATTCCAATATATTATACTATAATATAATGAAACAAATATGTTGATTCACAGTGCCACCAATTGCAACGATTCTCGCTTCAGCCTTCTCCTGTAGCCTTGGACCGGATCTACCTACATTAGTAGCCCCACCTACCTAGCCGGCGCAGCCTTTCCTCAAGGCACCCGGCGCATCGCATGGCCAACTTGAAAGGACCCCGATAGCGTTCCTCGTTACAAGTCCGAAAACATTTCCACTCCATAACGGAATTCTCCCACCCTCATCTCTTACCATAATTAATTGTCCAAAACCTGCGTTCCATCAAATAAACCTCCAATCATGCCACCAGCGAAATCCAAAACGCAGCCTGACGACTCGAGGTCCGAAGCCAGCAGCACGAGGGAGAAGCTTGGGAACACTCCCAATGCCGTCAATGGCAAAGCTCGTCGAGCAGGAGGAGCCGCGACAGCCGGGAGCTCTCTTCGAGATGTAGTCAACGCAGGCCAAAACAATCCCAATGCGACAGCTCCAGGAAATGCACCGGCTGACACTGCGCCTGGTGTGAGGATCACCCCCATTTCCCACCGTTGACGAATCTCGCACTGACTTGCCTATGATAGCTTCAATGGACCAGTTTCGACCCTGCCGTTCTCCATGGATACCGATATGATTATCGTCTGAACACACCAGCCGCGTTCACTAAACCATACAACCAGATTGTGCTCTCCCGTTCTGCAATTGGCAGAATGTCGCCAACCATGGCCAGGCGCAAGGAACAAAGGAGGCAAGGCAGTGATCAGCTTGCCAATTCTGTACGAAAACACTTCAACAGTATGGGTATAATCGAGAACGAGGTAGTCGTGGATTTCTTGTACAAGGTTCGATGGCAAGGTAAGTCTACCAAGAATTTCCTCTCCGTAAATAAACATACACGAGACTGAGACCATGTCAGACAAGAAGTTCCGAATGCGATTTGCTCCTCCTAGAGCTGCACCTCGATGATTGAGACCCAGTCGGACTCTTTACGTATATAATATATAACATCTGCCGGGCGTTTGAGGATTGGAGTTCTGTCTACGGATTATGGGATCATGAGTTGGAGCAAATGGCGTATGTTTTCCAAGCCTTGATACCCAGCATGGTAAGGACATGGCATTTTTGGGTTCTTCATAAGTGGGAATATTGAACCGTGGCGTCAGTCTGGGGGAACATTTCCTCTACTATTTGATTTGGTGCCCACAATTGCAATGGATAGTATATGCTGATACAATTCGTACTTATTATTGCTTCTGAAGAAAGACTTTTGTTCGCCTAAATCCAACTATCAATGTCGAAACCACAGTTACAAACACCTCTTAGCCTGACTTTTTTTTTCTTGAACACCGAATTCATGATACATGTGGTCCTGAGGGAGAGATGAGAACGTGAAATGATTTTTTTCAGATCGCACAATATAATGACTGGATGGTGTTGTGATGATGGACGCGGGGACTTCCAGAAGGCTCTCGGGATTTCTCTTGTCCCCCTGTCAAGTCCACTTGGTTACACTAAACCTTAAGCACCAGCCAATCATCATCAACCAAAAAAAAAGTTGTGAACCGAGAGATTCCACCCCAGCTTCAGGTACAAACTCTCAACTCTCTTACAAAGCAATTCTTGCGCATTCCTACTCTGCGCTGCAATCCGCCAGCTTCGATATAATCATACTAGAATTCGTATCGATGCATCCCGACCAGCCATCATGAAAAATAGATCAACCTGTCTTTTTACCAAGGCCGCCACTACTCGGATTACATGTCCTGCGCGAGCCTCACGACCAGTACATCTCAAGAAGAATGTTCCAATCAACCAGTCACGATCGATATGCTCTGCCGGCGCCGTTCGAACTTCCCGCTTCAATACTATAGCTCCAGTGGTCCAGGTGACAAGATCACAAAAGAGGGTATGTCATACCAACATGTCCCAATTTACAATGTTCTTTGCTAACTTTACCAGCAATTCCATGCTACCCCGCGCTCGCTCGCGACGAAAGACCCATATTCAGTCCTTGGTGTAGATAAAAATGCTTCGGCAGGTGAAATCAAAAGGGCATATTACGGATTAGCGAAGAAATACCATCCAGACACGAATAAAGACCCATCAGCGAAGGATAAATTTGCAGAAGCCCAATCTTCGTACGAACTCTTGACGGATCCTCAGAAGAAGGCGGCATGGGATCAATTCGGCTCGGCAGCATTTGATCAAGGGGGTGCCGGACCAAATCCTGGTCCTGGAGGTCCGGATCCTTTCGCTGGATTTGGTGGAGGTTTTGGAGGGTTCGGCGGTGCTGCTGGTGCTTCTGGTGGATTTGGTGGTGGGTTTAGCAGCTTCAATTTTGAGGATTTATTCCCAGGCTTTTCGCCAGGAGGAAGGGCTGGTCGTGGTGGGCCCCAACATGGAGAAGATATCACAGTACAGGTATCAATATCCTTCATGGACGCGGCAAAGGGCGTCAACAAAACGATACGAATTGATCCATTGGTTACATGTAAAACCTGCACTGGGAGCGGATTAAAGCCTGGAGTGAAGAAAACGGGATGCAAGAGTTGTGGTGGTACTGGGACCCAAGTCCATTTCGTACAAGGGGGATTCCAGATGGCATCGACATGCAACGCCTGTGGAGGAGCAGGTTTGGTAACACCCCGAAAAGGACACTGCGGTGATTGTAATGGAGAAGGTGTTGTGAAGGAACGAAAAACCATCACCGTAAATATTCCCGCAGGTATTGCCGATGGAACATACGTACGACTCCAGCACGAGGGTGACGCCCCCCGGACCGCCGATTCGCTCAACCCCGATGCGCGATCTATTCCAGGCCATCTGAACGTCTTGGTACAGGTAGCTACAGACCCCAAATTTACTCGCTCTGGATCGAATATTCATTACAATGCTACCATCCCACTCACCACCGCCATCCTCGGAGGCGAGGTCACGATCCCAACATTAAACGAACCCGTCAAAGTCAAAGTCGCAACCGGCACATCCACAGGAAGCAAAATAACTCTTTCTGGGATGGGCATGCAGGTGATGGGTTCTCGAAGAGGGGCTATGGGTGATCTCAAAGTCGAGTTCACGGTTTCAATGCCGAAGTATCTTACATCTAACCAGAGAACCATTGCGGAGATGTTGGCGGATGAGCTGGGCGATGAGTCGGCGAAGAGAATCATGAATGTTCGACGGGATGGGTAAGTTAACCTTTTTTTTTTTTTGATGTGTGTGTGTGTGGACTTGAGATTTTCCCAGTTTGTGGATTTGGAATCTTGTCTAACGAATTTTCTTCTTGCTTTTGAACAGGACTGGTAATGAGACGAAGCAGGATGGCTTCTTGAAGAGTGTGTGGAATAAATTGGGGGGCCATTCTGATGCTGGGAGTGAGAACTCGGAGGGAGATAAGAAGTGAGGAGACATGAATGCGATTGTTGGTTTTATGTGTATGGAAATGGAAATGATGAAATGTTGGTGGGGGAGGGGAATGAATGAATGAATGGGGGAATTTTGTACATTAGATTTGTACAATCATATATCCTGGGTGGGCATTGTTCTTTTTTTTATGTGTGGCATGGATGAGGGATGAGGGATGGGGTATGGGGGTGTAAATGATGAATTGATGGGAGGTACGAAAGGGGTGAAATGGGGAGGGGGCTTGCTGTACTGTATATAGATGACATGATGATGGGCATAGATAGATGAATGGGTGGAAGATACTCTGCTCTAATATAAAAATCAATTTTCTTTCTGGGCTGGACTGGTGATGATGTCTTTGTTATCGCAATACCGAGGGGTTTACAGGTACTACTATACCGTAACACATTTAGCTATTTTGGACTTATTTGGGAATTATAGTCACACTACATGTGTAGGCTAGAATTTGAATTAGATTTTGATTTTGAGTCGCATGGAATCAGCGTTGTGTATACAGTATAATGGTATCATGTATTCTTATCATCTTGGATGCGGTGGGTAATGATAAGTTATAGATATGAGTTAGGTTGGGAAAGGGAGGGAGGAATGGATAAAGGGATGTGTGATGGGAAGGGGAAGGGAAATAGAGTAGAGCGTAGGAAACCCCTAATACCTTCTCAAACAACCAATATTAATCATTTACAAATGCCACTCCCACTTTCACTGACCCTCCCTCTGCCCCACCTCTCAGAGGGAGGACGTTAAATAGAACAAGTCAACCAACCCAATTCACCCCTACACAAAAAACACCTCCACACATAAAATTCAAGTACTCAAATAAGCAGCCCACACATACGAACAAGTGATATGCCTCAATGGTCTGATGTTTGTGAGCTAAAGAAACCAGTTCGGCTGGTTTGACCGGCGCTTCCTTACCTACTGGGCTGGGTTTGGGAGTGGGATCTTTTGCTATTTTATATTTTTGTGTTTTTTTACGTAATGATGGTAGCTATTTTGCTGCTTTTTTTGGGATCCATGATACCTGTGATTTGATTGGTGAGTGGGCTGGGTTTTCGTGAAGTGGTGTATGCGCTTCTTCGACTTCCTTTTTTAGGGTGGTTTCTTATCTAGTTTTGGTTGTAGGAAGGGGGGAGAGAGTATGTTCTTAGAATCAATGGGGGATGAGGTGAAGGGAAGGGGAGAGATCGATGGGTTGGTTTTTAATGTGTTGATGTGTTGATGTGGTGGATTTTATGGCTGAGGATGGTAAATTGAGGAAGGAAGGGGGAAGGGAGAAGGGAGAAGGGAGAGGAGGGGGAGGTACAGATGAATAGGTCTTGATAAGCTTAAGTGGATAGGATAAGAATTTTGAGATTGGTTTTGGTTAAAATAGGATCAAGTAGATAGCGTCTATTAAGTTTAGTTACTGTGATAGTGATGGTGATTTTGTATAGTAGGAGATACGTATGTTGGTTGATTTCTAACTCTTTTAAGATCCGCCGATCCTTCTGTTGCGATATATCCTATACTATATTGGTTTGACGGGTCAATCACCTGGTACTTGAATACTTCCCCTCCCTTCTATTTCATTCCTCCAGCTTCACAGAAATCATGACATTGTTCTACGCTTCGAAGATCTTGGCTTCATTTTGACTTGGCGATCTTGTATATCTCTACCTAGTTTATATTAATAATTTTGTTCTTGGTAATCAAGGTACAAGTAAGAATGAGTAGGGTGATCTTTGTTATATCTTGATGCTTGTAGGTATAGGGTGTTGATAGCAATAGTGGTATATGTTATGTTACAGGAGATCTGATTTTTGAGATTGCCAGAAGAAAGGGATAATAAAAAGGCTGCATTAATTAGTTTGTGGGTTTGGGATTCTCAGTTAAGGCAGGGGATATAGTAGTAATGTTAAGATTGTTCAAACCTTTCATTCTCTTCTCTATAGATCGTCTTCATGTAAAAAGACTGCGAGGAGTAATATCATCTATTCCTGCAGAATATTTCACAAAAATCACCGCTGTTATATTAAAAAGTTCTACTGAAAGTTGATTTATTGAAGAATTAGAACATTTAGACAAAGGCAATAATCTAATACGACAGTTTGTAACAAGAGAGGATGTAGTATTCATAACTATTCCTCTAACACTTTCGCTGTGGCTCAATTATTTGCGGTCTTTGATATAAAGTTATCAAAATGTTATAAGGAAAAGCGTGTAATAAGGTGGGGTTAGGAGGTTAAGTCATGTGCTCGGCTAAACTCGCTAGTCCTCAGGGGTAAACAATAAGGCAATAATAAGTACAGTAGAACAGATTGCAGTAAACCATTACATTATTAGAAGTTGGTATTAACGAATAGTCTAAGGACAACCCTCTCGCCATAGCAAGTACTGCGTCAGCAAATCCATCACCCCGTGTAGCGAAGCTATTTTAATGTATCGCTAGTAATAATCCTCGTAACTACCCTCGAAACAACCCCCTCAGCAGCCCCGGCAGCAACTGGTAGCTCAATTCAACTCAAGGCATCATATTACCCATCGACTCTTGCCTAACATACACCGCGCGAACATCCATCTCATCAGCATCCACTCCACGAGAGCTCCTTCGAGTATCATCTAGACTAGCAGCCAATACTCCAAGCAACAAAGGCAAGTCAGATTCTTTGCCCTCAAAGAAACCACTCGAATCTCACTTATTAGCAGGTACATGAGCAAGTCTAATCCCCCATGATGGCTCCCTCAAACAAGAAGAAGAAGAAGAAGAAGCAAGCTGCTCTACTACCTCCCGACCCTCTTCCAAAATGCAAGATATGCCTGAGACCCGAGCCTTCCATTCTTTGCCCTGATTGTAACGCGAACTATTTCTCTCAGGTCCGTCTCAAATCCGATACTGCTGACCACCAAGTATGTTGCGCACACTTCATGAGGAACAAGAACTACCAGCGCCCGCCCTCTATCGGAACCAAGAGCTACAAACTCGCAGCCCTTACTTCGGATAACTTGGTTGGCTACATTCTCCTTTTGATCGAGTGCGACCGCGCGTTCGAAGAGGGATACCTTCGTGGCCAAAAGGGGCAGGCTACAAGTATCGTCAACGTCGAAAGTCTCCTCAACCTTCAAATCCTCCCGCATGCCGAAGAATGTTCATATATTTCTACATTCATCCTCTTTAAGACATCCAAAGACAAGAAGTTGAACCGAGCTTCAAGTAGCGATATTATGAGAGTTTTCTATCAACGGAACTTTCTTTATACTAGGGCAAAGCCTAACAATTTCCCCCTGCGATAATGTTTAGGTGTGCGAAAGCGCGACTGGCGAGGACCCATATTAATCACAGGTGCTGTTTCCCTCAGTTTGAATTGCGAGTATTGCCCTTATTAAGACATCACTCCGAAACATTTGACCTTGGCCATGGAGTCCTTTAAAACCACAGGAAAATTTGTAGGAGAGACTGAAGTGGATGTTGCTGCCCGCCGACAAATTGCTAGAGGACTCCCAAAACGCATTAAAGGTGTCAGACTCGCTTGCGAAGGGGACCTCTATAAGCCAAATATCAAAGCCATTCAAAGAAAGCGAGTCCGTCGGTAACACAATATCGTGGTCTATGGTTTCCCATCTCCCGTCGCCAAACCCCTCGGCATCACTCTCTACATGATCGCACTGCAAATCCCAGATGCTTGGCAGCTCAATCAGAACATCTTTATCGACGAACTTTCGAACCCATACATCAAGTTATTCCTCGCTAACCTAAACCCCGAGGAGGGATAACATTGGAGTACCTCTGATCATCCTGACTGGCAACCAATTGATGGAACCCTAAAGACTGGACCGGTTCTACTTATGCCAGTAGATGGTCAGCCCTTAGATGTTCAACTTATCAAGGATTTGATATCTTATGCGACCACTGATCTTGCTGCCAAGTTGGCGATTACGGAAGATGAGTGCCCTGAGATCAAGAAGTCAGAGGACAGCAATACCGAATACGACATTTCTGTGGAAGACAATTCTAAGGACAATATTTCAGAGCTTGATAATCCAGAGGATAATCCAGAGGAAAGTAGCCCAGGAGTCAACAGTCTCGAAGACATGAATTCAGAGGACAATAACCCTAAGGATGAGGTGGCTACACGACTCGTGGAGAAATTTAGCAAGTATGAAGCACGCCACGTGATTTTGAGAAAGTACCTCACACCTGAAGCTTTCGCAAAGTACCTGAATGAGGGTAAGAAGGAAGACTTCGTGATTGACGATGATGATCCTATCGAGGAAGAGGGTGGTTCTGAAGAGCCTCCAGTCATTCCAGATCCTCCTCTTGAACAAGATGCGTGATCCCATGTATGGATCCATACACGGGTAATACAGGAAAGGCTTGGGGATTTGGTGTTTCTTGAGAGTAGGTACCCGTTTTGACGGGATAGGGTGAGCTATTATCTTACTCATGAAACAAAAGGATATGGTGGTGCAGTACTATCTTGGATATTGCAGGAAGTGGAATCGATGAGTCTGACCATAAGAAACTGAGTGCTTAGATAGATTATGCTTAGATAGATTATTCCCTGCAATACAAAGATAATTGACGTGCAGACTGGTGTTCCCGTAAATGGTATTTTCCTGTTGATAGTAATCGAACGGAGCAAAATATCCTTTCGTAAATTGTACCCAGGCTATCGCATGATATTCCTCGGTGGACATCCCACAATTATAGCTTCAGCATGCCACTGAGAACAACAAAACAAACTCATTTTGTACAAACACTGATAGGCTAGTTTTAGGATCTAGCACATGAATCTTCATCACACAATCTTCTATGAAATTAAATTCCCTCGTACCGTCATAGATTATTCCCAAGCTTGCGACTGTTCTACAGCTTGTCTAGCGAAACTCTATCACTACGAAGAAATTCATGTTGAATCTAAAACCATACTCACTTATTCTCTCTTTCCCCCCTCCCCCCCCTCATACAGTCAGGCCCTTGACATCTAAGGAGCCCAGTTGATGATCGTCCCACTTCCTTTCTCTTGACCAACCACAAAGCTTCTACAAAGGAACTGTGACAGATAACAACAACGGCAGACCTTTCCTTCAAACCTTAACAACATTACTTAACAATCTAGTTCACTGCCTCATTCTCGGAATGTCACAGAAATCACCGAACTTCCCCTCTTTCTATTCACCTCAGAAGAATCGGAGCCGGCCGACAAGACACAGGACAACAGAGATAAGGAAATCACGCAATTCCAATTCACGATGCTCTCTGCTGGTTACACAACACTCACCAGAAACTACGGTACAAATCTGTTCCGAACGGATGCGCATCCGTTCGGTACAAAGCTTCCCTTTCCCGGTCATGAATGCCCCTACAATCCTAATTCACAGATAATCAATCATGAGCTTCGGACACTGCTACACCGCCGCCATAAACATTTGGAAGTCTCATTTGGGTATAGTTAACCTGTCGCTTGAGTTACGCCGAGTCTTGCCGGCACAAAGACTACCGTTTACGTTGTCACTTTAGCCCCATTTGCCTCTCCTTCCTGCTCCTTTCCTGAACCCAGCCTCTTCTTGTCCTCTCCTATCTAGTGAAGAAATCTATTATCCGCTTCTTTGCTAGGCCTAGAACTTAGCTCTTCTACTCTTTTCTAGAAGCTCTAGAGAGGAAAAGAGGGGAGATACTAAACACTAAATTATAATTCTTAATACTCTAGTAAAGTTATTATCTATGTTATCTTAGAGATATTTTAACTACTAGGGAGTTCAGTAGTAATCTTAAGCGAGAGTTAGAGATATTAAAAGGATTTCTTAGAGTCTTATTCTAGGGCTAGTATTATTATATACTAGTCTTAGCTAAGACTAGTATACTAGTATACTATCTAACTCCCTTTCTCGGTTATCTAGGTAGATACCTAGTACTCTAGGGGCTTTTACCTAGTTAGGGCTATCTTATAAGATATCCTACTTACCCTTAGCTAGATCTTCACCTCTTGTTTCACTTTTATAGCTTATTCTAATAGTTTTCTATTTTATCCTAAATAACTAGTAGTACTACCTCGAACCCTAGATAGTTGTTGTATTAAACGAAATCTAGTCGAATTACCTAGACTAAGTAGTATAAGGTACTAGAAATCCCTTTAATATTCAAACTACTCTTACTTAAAGTTACGTTAAGCTCTCTAATCGCTATTTTCAAGTATACTAGCCTAGATTAATAACCTCGCTAGAGAGATCTAAGAATTATACTCTTCTTTTATTAGACTACTTTCCTACGAACGTCGCTAGGTTACGCACACTAATCCCTGCCTCTAGAAGAGCGGCCACCACACGATCCGACAAGAAAGAGTTAGGTGTAACGCCTGCCACCCTGTGAACGTCCCAAATACGGCCGCGGTCAATATTTGGGACAGTGTCTAGGTCGAACAGTAGCGAGGTGACATCCGTCGTACTACCAGGTGGTGAATCCTGGCCGCGGGCTATGAGTTCGCCAGATCGTTGACCAATAGAGAATTTTTGGCGGATCTGTAGACCAGCGTCTTGGAGGAGCTTAAGTGGCATTAGCAATAACAAGAGCTGGTGAAATCCTTTAGTTCTATTTAGTATAGTTAGTTTCTTTTTCTTTACGATATTACTTGACTGTTCCCTGTGTGAATATAAAACTACTAGTATTAAACATTGACGAGTACGCCGCATTTTTAGCAAATCCAACCGACTTCTTAGAGAACTTACTAGCACGATTCACTTCTAATTCAAAGTAAAGAACTAATCGCTCTATACTTGTCAGCAGGACGAAAGTAGAATTGATCACTCTACTTCTAGATAGAAATAATTAAGCGAGAAATAAACAGATATATTTAGACGCGATAGACGAGATAGATAGGATAGATATAGAGCGCCTAATTGTTAGAAGACGCGCGAGGGCAAAGTGTGGAATATATAAGCTGGAATAAGGAGAGAAGCTAGCTAGGGGGGGCAGGGAGTCTTATAAGACGACCTTAACCGAGTAGAAGGCTCTAGAGTACTAGGTGTCTACCTAGGCAACCGAGACAGGGGGCTAGGTAGTAGAGACATAAGTGTAGGAGTCTCTTACTATAACAATTGCTGCTACAAAATTAAAGGACGATGCCCTAGCGTTACTATTCCCTCTATAGATAAGACTTCTAATAAGTACTTATCCGATATCCAAATCCAAATAAGTGTACTATGAAGTCTAAATGGGTGGCGCTTTATAAGCATTTACGCATATACTAATATCCAAAGACAAGTCCAAATACAAGTCTAAATATAAAATTCAAATCCTTGTCCGAGAGAGACTAATAAGTATAATCCGGTGTCCGTTTTTTAATATCTATACTAAATCCAAAGCATTGTAATTTATTCGTCCCCTTAGTAAGTGAAATATCGTAAGCGAGCAAGCGACAGTGGGATGCATGTCCTTCGGTCCTAGAAGTTCTTCGAGATCCTAAGTATCTTTGTCTAAGCGAAGCGAAAGGGGGGTGTTTTATATGATATCTATAGCTCGGTTCGTACCGCGAGGGTAGATTTTATCGGTCTAATTTTTTCCGCGGGTTTTACGAGGTTAGTTAAGACTATTCGCAAGTGTAGAAATAGGTTAATTATAACTAAAATAGCTTAATAAAAACATTACTCTAAAACAAAGGGGTACTAAGAATAAGAATCGATTTATAGTAAAGGAGGAAAGTTACCTAGTAGGTCCTTTAAAAGTAGGTAACGAGTTTACGAGTATATCTGTCCGGTAGAGTGGTGGCCGCGCTCTTGGAATCGGGTATTAGCGTTCGTAACTTGGCAACCTTCGTAGGCGACTTCACATGAAAGGGCGAGCCTCGCGTCGATTGTTACGAGTATCTAGCATTCACTTTTCATATAACTACGTGCCCTTAGTACAGCGTTAGGCAGCACTGCACGTACTTGTATTAGCGCGGAAAGCTAGCGGTTACGCACAAAGACTGATTATAACTAAGATCGACTACGACCGCACATATATCTTTCGCGAAGAAGGCATGTCTGAACATGAACGCACTGTATATTAGGCGAGTGGATACGCTTTTCGTCTTAGAGGTAACTTTTACTAGCACTCTCTCGAGTATAATAAAAGATAGTTGGGTAGAAGTGATTTATAGGGAAAGGAGGTAGATTCTAAGTATCCTCGTATAGTTATTATTCAGGATTTATTTAAGTACTTTATTCTAGGCTTAAGAGCTCTACCTTTTTAACTCGTACTAACTTAGAAACGAAATCATATTTCTAAATACTCTAGCGAAGTCGATATCTAAGCGGAGATAGCTTAATAATTAGGGAGCCTATTAGAGACTTTAAGCGAAAGCACCGAGATATAAAGAGGGGGTTTCCTAGTACCTTTAAACCTAGGGCTAGGTAATCGACTAGAGTTTATTTAAACGATAAGATATACTTATATTCTAGTATTACTACTAAATATTAGAAGATAAGAGTATAATATAGAATAAATAAGCTAGAATAAGGAGCGAAGCTAGTTAAAAGGAGTATAAAATCTTATAAGATAACCCTAACTAAGTAGAAAGCTCTAGAGTACTAGGGATCTACTTAGATAACTAAAATAGGGGGTTAGGTAGTAGAGATAGAAGTATAGAAGTCTTATACTATTATACTAATTTATTAAAATAAACGGATTTATATAAGTAAATACTTTAGAAACTATTATATAGCTTTCTAGTTCTTTTTAGTTCTAAGTTATACTAGTATTACTCTATTATAGTTAATAATTATTAGCTAACTATATCTCTTTAGAGCTAGGGTATATACGTATATATTAAGTAGTAATACTTAAATCTATAATATAATACTTTAAGTATTATAGGAAACTATAGTATGGAATCTTATATAAGAAGTAAGTATATAGTTAATTAGTCTCTAGAATAATTAAGTAATTAAAAGTCTATACTAATAGTAAAGAAAATTAATATTTAGTCTAATATTCCTTTATTAACTAAGCTTTTATAACCGTTTAATATAATAGTATAAATTTCTAAAGGTTTAATTTATATAAACTCTAAATATAAGACTTTAGATAACTTATATTTCGCTTAGATTAAATTATTTAACTTAAATCTCCTTAAGATATTATATAATTTTATAGAAAAACTAGAATTTAATTAGAATGGAGTTTTAATATTAGTATATAAAGAACTTATATTTCGCCTAAGCTTAATAATTTAATCTAAATCTTCTTTTACTTTTATATAATAGTATAGAAGAAGTAGAATTAACTTCATATAAAATCTTATTATTAGTAAATAGAACTTACTATTTTATTAAATCTTATAGAATTAACCTTATTTATTTAACCTATTTAAATAAAATTATAGTAGTGGTGAATTTTAGTTTTAATTAAATTAAGTATCTTATTAAAAGGTCTTTTACTAAAAGCAAACTTTCAATAGGATAGAGTAATAAAGACAAGTTAGGTATCTTACGCGACTCTTTGTTTTTGTTTGTTTTAGTTCAAGATTAGCCGAGACTGTTACGACACGAGCACTCCTGGCTCTACGGAATAGGACTAGTGTTAGACCGTAGAGCCAGGAGTGCTCATGTCGTAACAGAGACGGTCATTTCCGAAATTAGTAGTGAATTAAGCGACAACTTTTACAATACACCGAACATTTGATTAAACAGAAGCTCGTGAATAGCATAATCAACTGCAAAGTTGTCACGAGCACTAATGAAACTGGTCGGCTCTGGAGAAGTGCTTCCGAGAGAGGCTATGTTTTTTGTGGTTAAATATCTGGAGCTCCCTCTCTCAAAGCAACCTCCAACAACAACACCTCACAGCAGCTTTTTGGTAAGTTACAGCTCATATTTCTGCTTCAAGCCTTCTTTTGACGTCAAATCTATAGCATTCAGACCCAGGAAACCCCTCAAACGTACCCAAAAACAACCAAAACAAGCAAGCGAGCCCATCAACATCATGAACCCAAGCAATTGCCCCACCTGTGGTAACCAGACGACTCATCATCATCAGTACTGCGCCAAGTTCAAGGATTTCCTTGAAAAGCACCCTTGCCCCCTCCAAGATGGCTCTACTTCCTTCAAGCTTGCTGTCCAGCTTGAGGAAGAGGCCACAGAATTCGGTCTTATTTGGCTAGCCTGCAAGCGACGCGAGGGTGATACTGCTGCAGGAGGATACGACGAACCCAACTTGGATATGTATCTACAACACAACTATGCTCAAGCCTCTCCCCCACAATATGAGCCCCTGAAGCTTACGAACATCCCGAACAACCTCAATCACTCAATTGAGCTCTGGGATCACTTCGATTCCTCAACCGCGAAGCCAAACAGCCTCGCCCAGTCGTTTAGCGGAGGAGAGAGAGGTTGGAGAGGTCCTATTTTGATTGCAAGCAGCGTCATTGTTGGTGGAGACGTCGATACTAGAAATTACATGAATGTAACTCCTTCGGTTGCCGAGATTGCCTTTGCATATCTTCGCACCAATGGAGAGGTTGTTGGCGGAACAGCCTGAAGAGAGTTTGAGCTTCGGTGCGGTTCGTGTATTTAGTTTTCTTCTCCGACTGAAGTAAAGGTCTAGCTGGTCTAGCATATTTTCTCATAGGGGGGAGATTGGCCGTGCTACAAGGAAGCGAGGAGTTTGTATCTGGTTGCTTTCGGGGTTTCAAGTAGAAGTCAGGCTGGCCTGGACTTCGGAGCCAAAAAATTCGTGGATTAATATTATTTTGTTCCTTCAGGTTCCAATCCCAAATGTGCCCTTCTATCTTCCATGTCTGAATGCATTCACCTTATTAGCCACCTCACCTGACGGCTTGAGAAACGCCGACTGGCCGCAAGCTCTTGATCTTACAAAAACATCACTCCCACACAAATCCCAAGACAGGACCAAATATCTCGACAGGTACTCAGGCCCATAACACGACAGTCCAACCACGGTCCATCGCACTTCTCATTGAGGCGACCGAGACGTTTTGAAGGCCGACAAAGGTGAGCATGTCGGGTGATGATAAAACCCAAGTATCAAGCAACTAACGAGTTGAAGTTGATCATCCACTGCGTCAAGATGGGTCCCAAAAAACAGCCTAAGTCCACAAATCCAACTGTTGTACCCCAACGCCTACATGGCTCAGTATGGGAAGCTAACATACCATCTCAATATACAGGTGCCGGGACTTCCTCTCGATTTCATCGCTGCTTTGACTGCACTTCAAACCCGCGATACTAACCGCCCATATGGAATCCTAGCAGCCCATGGTGTGACAGTTGGAGACGAAAACTTGCAGTCAAGCCTTCGACAAATCCCTAAATGTGTTGTCTGCAACAAAGACGCACCTGCTGAAACCAACGGAAAGTCATCTGAAGAAGCATCAAAAGGCATGAAGTGTCCGCTTTGCAAATGCACAGTCTACTGCTCTACCAGATGTCTCGATGAGGATAAAGGCAACCACGATACACTATGCCAGGCGTTTACTGAGTTCACTACGCAAAATCCGAGACCTGCCAACCATGGACTCAATACCTACAAGCTCGGCGCGCTCTTACCTGAAAATTCAGCTGGCGTAGAGTTTGTGTGGGTCACGTGCGAATTACGGATGAAGAAGAAGGATGGCAAGAATATCGCAACTCATCACGTTGATCCGAGACAACATATCGGTCTACCACCAAGCCCCAGTCATGAATACGTAATCTTGGATATGGAGACAACCTTTCGAGACTCGAAGCGGGGAATCGACTATGACCATACCACGTCAGTATGGTGGAGAGACGAATTCATGATGGACGGATCGAAGAAAAATCAATACCTGGCAAACCTCCCTCGAGGAGAGAAGAACAATACATCGTGGAAAGGCCCGATTTTGGTTACAAGCGGATATGCGACTGAAATTTCACCGGATCAATTCTCGTTGGATGTTACCCCAGTTGATATTCTTCGTGCCGAAGAACATCTATTCGGAAAGGAGGCCTCACTGGAGATGTCTATTAGGGTGCATGAAACAATCAATAAGAAACCCCTCAAGACAGGTCCTTAAACCGACCAAATTGTAAGATTCCTCAATGGAGGTAAAGCGAGGGAGGATGAGGGAGGTGATTGAGTGTGGGCGCAAGCCAAATCTCTTTACGAAGTTTAGTAACTTTGGCATATCAGGAAGTGTGGAGAAGGTGGTGGCCACGTCTTGAAATCACAGGAAACATTCAGGTGCTGGTACTTTCGACTTTACAGCAAGGTTGATAACTCACACACCTTTGTCTGCGAGATAAGAAAATAACATACATGTCCGACGATCTTGTCTTCGTGCCAAACTGATAATCTCATAGTGAACCATTCGTGTATTGAAACATCAAAAGTAGTAGAATCCCCCCTTTCCCCTCCACCTTTCCCTAAATTACATACAGTGCTATGAAGGCACTGGTATCAAGTCCGGAAACCCCTCATTATCCCCTTCCAACAGCTTACTTCTTTCCTTGCCCTTCAATACCCAGTCAAAAAGGTCCACCACGACCGTACTAATATCAACCATCGCAACACCCCCATCAACCGTCCCAACCGTAAGCGTCTCATTATCCATCGGAACATGATCCAACGACTCCAGTAAGTAAGTCAAATCCCCATACGTGCTATGCCGACTATTATTCAAGGTAATATCATATTTGAACCCCCGAAGCAGCGCCCACGTATCGTACCATGATTCATCGGTGAAATGCGAATGCGCCGTCGTTCCATCAATCACGGAGCCCATAAACATAAACGGTTGATCGAGTCCCACTTCAGAAACCGGGGGCCAAAGACTGCCATCCAAATTGATCCCTCCCGCGACGCGATCATCTGTGATCATGAGATTGGCAGATGAAGCGCCTCCCAAAGAATGACCAAACATTCCTACTTTCGTAACATTTAGACGATATGGTACCGTTGGAAGAAGTGCATTTGCGAGTTTAGGATCTTCCAATTGATCCAGAAGGAATCTAAAATCGGCAACCCGTGTGTCAACTGCTCCTTGATAATCCTCAATTGTCGATAAATTCGTTTCGTCCACCCCGGCGATGACTTGTCCAGAAGGCATAACAACAATATCGGCATCATAAGGATGGTCGACCGTAATAACAATGTACCCAAACTTGGCAACAGTCTGAGCGAGAACACCATACAGCAACCGCGTTCTGAAGTAGCCTGGCGAGAATATCAGGACTGGATAGTCTCCGTCGTTATTCTCGGAGCACTCTTGATAGAATTGGCTTTCGAAGGAGTTGTAGTCGAGCTTCCCTAGAATACCCCGCTGAAAGAAATACCCATCTTCAAAATCGCTAACGGTTTTAGAGACATATTCCGTTCGATAACCGCCAGAGCAAGGCTTTACTCCAAGTGGGTAGAAGACTGAAATCAAAAATGCTCGAGGATCACTATTGTTGCCCCATACATTGGTACGGGAGTAGTCAATGAGCTCAGCGGTGGCAGTTCCGAGTTGAATATCGGGCCCAGGAGGACTGAGCAGCAAAGCATTGGCGACTACAAAGAACAAATTGGATGCTGAAATGATCTTGGCGAGGTTCTTCATGATGAGCTTGATAATAGAGGTAGTCAGGACACAAAATCGAGACCCGTAAAGTGGATGTTGCTAAAGATTTACGGAAATACAACTGATCACATACAAGGATCAATGATATTCTCATCACCTTCCTTTTTGGGCATCGGATCTTACATATACTCGTACTTATGCATGCTTACCCCTTGCGAGTCGCCCTAGGGAGAATCATGAATCTTCGAGTGACGTAGATAGCTAGCATGTTCTGCATTTGCGGTTGGCAACTTCCCCGAATAAGTGTCTCAATTATAGTATAACGTTCGCTTAATGATTTTGAGAAATGGGAATCATCGAACGACTATAACCTTTACCATCCCAAAGAATCAAACATCAAGCTTTTGATGTCCACTGCAAATCCCCGTACTACAAGGATCACTTGCTGCCTTTCCGTGACGTACGGGACGCTGTGCCTCTGAGATGCATATTCGAACTAGGATTTAGAAATCCCAGCTTATCGGTATCTCCAGTATCAGCTATCTTCGCAAAACATTGCTTGGATAGAATATTTCGTGGAATAGGCAACCACATCAAGACCGCGCGGAGGGCGGCTCCCGAAGGGTGACGAAGCAGTTCGTAATTAACCACGAAACGAGAAAGACGGAAGATCAGGTAACAAGAATAAGCATTGTTCTTCTGCAACCCCTATACACAGGAGGTGCCCACTTTTCCGAGTTAGAGTGGCAATTCTGACAAAAGAATCTTTTTAACAGTCAATCGCAAAATTCTAAGCAGCGCTTTACACCAAGTGGGGTTTTTTCCTGTGCGTATCGGTGCCACTAAGCACTTATGGCAACTTCAACTCAAATCTCCAGAACAAGGTCAAAGGTCAAGTAACTGGGAGGCTCCAAACGTAACCATTGTTCTACACTACATGGCAAAATAAAGCCAATCAAAACTTTTGATCCCCTGAGACGACTATGACATCCATCTAAACCTGGATGGTCTTCAGGAAAGCTGGGCTTTCATTACCTTCCACCACAGAGGCAATCGGAGCACTCTCAGATCCGGCCTGGAGTTGGCGAACATAAGATTGTGCAACATTAATCCACATCGCCTTTTCCTGTTGACTCGCACCATGTCCCCGCCAAACCCAGATAGTACGACCGGTGTCAAAAATAAAGACATCTTTGGTATCAAAATCGGCTCCATGAACCGGCGTCTGATCCTTAACAAGATCAAATGATAGTCTCCCCGAAGCATCGCTAAGACGGAATAAACGCTGGGGGCGCGCGTTTGAGCCAGTATCTGACTTGTGAGATAGAGGTCTGGGAGAGCGGAATTCAGTCTGTGAACTGTTTTCACCTCCTAACAGATTTACCACTAGTCTGGATCTGGATTCGTCCTGCGAGAGCACTTCAACATCTATATGTTTGGCAAGCGTCATATCGTGGACGACTTGGGCAGCCTTCGCCTTTTCCATTGGGCTGCATTTTTTGCCCTGCCATACCCATATTTTATCCCCTTTATCCAAAATAAACACGTCGTCCTCGTCGAGACTCTGCCAAGTTGGTTCGACCTCATGAACCATGATTGATTGAGCTCTTCCAGCTCTAGGATATTTGAATACTCTAAGTAGAGTTGTAATCTCTTTCGGCTGTGCATCCTCAACATGTGTGAATCCCGAACGGACACCCCCGGATAGAATCTTGATTCTCGGAAAGAGGGCGAGGAAATCGTCTGAAAACTCCTGCTCCGTCTCTCGATGCTGAGTAGCCACACCCTTCAAAAACTCATCCAATTCGACCGTTTTGTATGCCGCAGTTCCCGCCTCGTCCTGCGAGGTTTTACTTCCCAGCCAGAAGAAGATCTCGTGTATAAGCTTTTCCTTCCCCTCTTTCTCGCCGACCTTATAGGAATGTAATATGATGTAACTATCTCCATCGTAAAATTCACCCGCTTTACTCGGCGGCCATACGACAACCTCGAAGTTCTCGATCCGCCATATGTGGAGACCAGCTTGCTTGCCTACTTTGCCATCGTTCCAGGCGGGCTCTGTTTGGGCTGATTTGTATTTGACTTGGTGATCAATTTCGGTGCCTATAAATTCAACGTTGCTGTCTTTGATGTCATATTCTTTGAGGTGTGTCAATCCTTGATTTGGTGGCATTTTGTCGCTTTTCAGTTGTTCAGAGGTAGAGAGGGAGCTGTCGGAATCACATGAAACGGGCGATGAGGGGTTGAGAGGGGATACCAGGGCCCCCACTTTATAATACGAGTAACCCCGATGAAATCCCGCGATCAAGCCCATTCCACTCAACCCTTCGCCTGATTGTTGACTATGAGCGAGTGTTAGCTCGTCCAAACTTTGAAAGGTAGAGACAAAATCACGCCCACTACTTTGCATACTTAATTTTGAAGAGATTCGAAATTTCAAGGATAGAAAAGATCATTATTCTTCCCCTTACAGTACCTGGAGCTCGCTGGAGGTACCTACCTGGTGCTAGCGAGAACTTGCAGGGGCTTCGTTGCCTGCTAAGCGAGAGCAAAGAAAATAAATCACGAGCTGGTGAAAATATTCAGTAGACGTACCGATACACCCATTAAAGCCTCGTATTATTTACAAGAGTACGTCACTTCATCACGAAGCCCGCACCTCTTCTAGCCCCTGATCCAAGGCCATCGCTTGTGTAGCAAGAGATTTCAATTTATAGCTGGGAAAGTTTCCACGTCACACATAACTCATAATACGATAAAATGAAAAGTTCTAGCATGGACCATTGCTTAATTAAAGGCTTCTATACAGTCTGTGGAACACGTATATTTAATTTAGTAATGCCAGGACTAATACAATGAAATGCTTAATTTTATACAGTTGTGTAAATATCTGAGAGTAAAGTTCTTTTACTGACGGTATTGTGATGAGACTTTGGTGAGTGCAACAGTTCTCAAGCGAATCCTGCATGTACTGTATCAAGAGCGTGCGTTAGTACACGAATTAACAACTCACACGACTTACTTGATTTCAGCTGGTACTATGCCCAAATAGAGCCAGGAATTGCCTCAAGAGTCAAGAATCAAGAGTCACAAGATCCGGGAGCCGAGAATTGGACCCTAGAATTGGATAAGATTTGCATGCCATTCTCAATTCCCATGCAAAGTTTAAACATAAATTTCCATCTGCCAAGCCCCTCTTCGGTCCTATCACGTAAAACGAATCAACACTCCTCCAAAAATAACTACTTAAATACAAGTAATCTCACAGCTAGCTAGCTTAAATACACTAGCCTCTCTAACAAACTAAATTCCACTTGCCCTACGCAAACCTGCTTTCCACCAAAAGCCAATCCCAAAAACATGTTCCCCTCAGCCCCCCTCATCTCCCTCCTACAACTCGCGTACTTAGCAACAACATGTACCGCCGACATCGAAGGACCACCCAACGGCGGACCCATAATCCTTCGAAGGTCGGGCGGCTTCGCAACAGGAGGCGAGGTCCTCGCATCGCCGGATGATCCCGGTCAAACGCTCTCGTGCGGCCATGGCTATGTGGAATTCTTCACGCCGTGGAGAGTGCGACGGACGTCGCTGGTGATGTGGCATTCGTCGTCGACGCAGCATTTTCAGAACCGTTGGGATGGCGGGGATGGGTTTAAGGATATGTTTTTGCGGAGGGAGTATCCTGTGTTTTTGTGGGATGGACCGGTATGTAGGACTCTTGGGAATCTTACAGTGCTTTTTTCTTTCTTTGGATTTATTTTCGCACTCCTGGCCCCGGGAGATGAGTAAAGGGTTGTTTATATGCTTTTGAGTTACGTCCCAAAACATTGAAACTCTCTCACGAAGCAAAAAAACTAACCATCGACATCTCCAAACCAGGGAATCGGCCGAGCAAACTATGGCTGTGAAGAAGTAACCTATCCCACCTGCTACGACGACATAGAAACCTTCCATTCCCTGAACTTCGGACCATTATCAACATTCAATCCCTCCGGCGGGGGCGTAGTACTCGCTCAAGGCAAGCTCTGGTGGAGCGACTCCCAGTTCCCCGTCGATGATCTAGCAGCCTGGAACCAAGCCGCAAGAGCCCGGTACCAAGATCTCAACGCGGACGAGGACTTGCAACTCCAATCCCAAGCCGCTGCAGTAGCTGCAGATTCGGGAAGGCTGGGAACTGATATCGTTTATCTGACCCATTCCCACGCCGGACCCGGGGCTTTGATGGCGGTGATGAAGAGCAAGAAGGAGAATATCAAGGGTGTTGTCCTTTATGAAACTTCCGGGGTGGTGTATCCTGAGGGTGCACAAATAAATACTACTCGCAACCCATTATTCGTGCCCGTTGAAGACTTCCAGAAGTTGGCGAAACTCAAGACCGTACAATTTGTGTGGGGAGATCATAGGGTGGGGAACTTGGACAGTCGAATTGAGCAATTCCAAGCGGTTACGGGGTCATATATTGTTGCGGACCTGATCAATAAACTTGGAGGAAATGCTGAGGTTATTGTTCTGCCACTGACTGATGTGGGAAAGGGGAATACGAATGTGCCGTTTGCTGATATGAATAATGCAAAGGTGGCTGATTTGTTGGATAAGCTTTTGGAGAAGAATAAGTTGGATGAGTATGCGAGTAAACCGGACCTTTGGGGGTGTTAGAAAGATATCATGGTAATACTATAGATCTCTCTATTCCCTCGACTTATCATATATACGTCTAGGGTTTTGAGTTCACAATCTCCTGTTCAGGATATAACTTCCAACGACAAGCAATCAGTGAAGCATACCTACCTACATCAAAAGATAAAACCAAGATTCGACTTACGGCGATTCTACGCAATCCGAGTTATTGGAATAGTTAAAATAATATCTAGGCTCAGGTCGACCTTCTTCGTGCTACCAATCTTAAACTACCGCAAGAAAGACCAAAAGTTAATACGACGAACTTGAAATCGCAGATACATATAATAAGTATCGATGGAAAATAACAGTCTGCTGTAATGCGGGACAACAACTCATTAACTACAGTAACAGAATCCGGGAGTATTATCCGGAGGTTACCACCAAGAAGGTATCTATCCGTCTAAAGAAATAAAATCGCAATCTCAGTATCTCTATAGAAATACGAGGTACGAATAAAATCTCTTCGACGACTATAAGAAACTAGATTGACAAAAATGTAACAAAAGAAACATGCACCAAAAAAAGAATGGCAAAAGGAAAAAACATACAACAGCAGGTATTCGCTGGTGGTCACCCACCCAACTACTAATCTGCCGATCTGAGGCTTATGTATGGCAGAGCGGACGGGATGCCCAGTTCTCCTCAGTCTATGGTCGTATGTGTCAGTCTTCAGGCAATGAAAGTCGATATCCAAATCGTAAGACAGTACAGTACAGGTATTCTGAACAAAGGGTGACAGAAGGCTTGGTACTCAGTAGCGAATCAAGAATGCGGGGTAGACTGACAGGGGTCGTTACAGTACTCAGAAATCACAACTTTCAAGATGCTCTGGATTGTTGGAAATATTCTTTGCAAAATCTGAATTTCTTGTGTGATAGTGTTTTTTTTTTCTTCTTGATTTAGTGAGTGTGAACGTTGCTCTCAGTGGTGTGTTTTGACTGCTTTAGAATAGAGTCACTGAGGGGTAAAACACTCGCATTCTCGATAAGATGTCCGGGGAAAAATTAGAACTCGGAGGGAATCCCATTGATGTGGGATATCCACCAGCTCTCCGTCGCTGGCTAAATTGAATCAAAAGTCGTGAAATGAACGATCCAGAGCACAGAAAGGGTGATTTTAGGAAATGCTTGGCTTGATGAATGCATAAGTTGAGAGTTTTTGAAGAAAGTAGAAATGAACGACGAGTGCTAGAGGAGGAGTATGGTGGGTTCTCGGAGAAAAGGCATTATTGGATTCAAAAATATCTCTCCTTCCTCCAGTCTTTGCAACAACCATTGCCTTCTCGCAAATGTGGCCACGCTGAATCTTTTGCCAAGAATCCAGATAGCTGTGCTTTATTAATTCTTTCCTGGCTGTTGGAGTGTGTGACTAAGACTCGAACTTGAGCTGGAGATAATTTGCCTCGTTAACCAATACGACTATTTTTGGCTTTCCTACTCGAGCGAAGCCACATCTATTCCTGGGTATTTATGATCTCACGATCGTCGTTGTCCAGAGCTCCGTACTACGGAAGGTGTCGACGGGGAAAAGCTGGAGATGAAAAAAGACCACTCCAGCTACACAGTTCGCTCTCCCCGCAGCAGCGGCCGTCCCATGCAACCACGACCTTCCTCCTTCCCTCGTCGTCGATGGTGTATATGCCGGTTGCTCATTGATAGTTTATCGGAGGAAGAAAATGGGGTGAAGATGGCAGGTCAGCCCTAATCTGATTAATAAAATAGCCGTTGCGATGATCGGTACTTGCAGTGATTAGGGTTTCGACCTGCAGCGACACACGTCATTCATGCCAATTGTAGGAGAAGGATGGATGTTTGGCCAAAGTAGGTGGGTTTATTTTCTGCAGGTTGTAGGTGCGACTGCAACCAGGGCTCCACTTGGACACATCCAGCTTCTTCGCAGATTCCCAATCGGGTCGTGCTAGAATGGAACTTCCATCTAACGACGGTTTCGTGTTTCATTCTCGTCGCCGTCCAGCTTCCAGATCCAGCGCGCGCAAGCAGTTTGGTATCTGATATTGATGCGGATTGACGTCGCTTGAGGCGATCGCTGGGTCTTGGTACCGTTCCTAATCCACGTTCTGATTACTCAGGCAGTCCCAGGTGGTGGTCCAGACTCGAGTCGTCTTGTTCAGCCGGCGGAGGTTGGTAACATTGGTAACATTGGTAGCCTTTTCTGTCTGCGATACTGAGAGCAGCATGTCGGACCAGCCTTGAGACCTGCCATGTTGTGCGATGGATTGCCTTAGTTGGGTCGTGGTCAGTGTCTGGATGCCGCAGCGGCAGCGGGACGGAAGCTTGGAAGGCGATCACACAATCTGACTTGGTGACAACCCTCGCAATTCCACTACCAACTCAAGGTGCTAGTCTAGAGTAGCACCTTGGCCAATCAAGAGCGGGGGTGGTGCTGAGGAGAGCGTTCGGCGGTCTTTGGCGATTGCGTGCTCAGCAAGGCTGCGCAGCCGTGGGCGAAGAAAAACAATCGAAGGCCCCGACCAACTTTTGGATACTTTAACTCGACTCGTTCCCTTCAAAATTCTTTGTTTTCAATACAATCATCTTCATCCTGTCTTCTACATCTCTACAATACAATCCAACTCTTCCACTCCAAAACTCCATCACCACATCAATTCAACAACCATCATCATGGCCAACCCACCACATGGAGGACAGCTGAAGTACGTCCTTCCAACCCCACTACGTGCTCGTGCCGTCCGTCATAACTGACCCTCCACGTCTACAGAGATCTCATTGCCAGAGATTTACCACGACACGCTGAACTTTTCGCGGAAGCCGAAACTCTTCCTGCCATTGTTCTCTCCGAAAGACAACTATGCGATCTCGAACTGATTCTGAGCGGTGGTTTCTCTCCACTTGAGGGTATGTCGAAAGTCCGGGTGTTGGGTGTTGGCGGGGTCAAAATGCCCCGCTACTTCGTTCGGAACATTATTCACAACGGAAACAAAAGCTAATTGAATCAACCACAGGTTTCATGAACGAGAAGGACTTCCATGGGTATGTCTTTTATGGCGAAGAAATACAATGAAACTTTCTAACTCCTTCTAGCGTTGTCACCGAAAACAGATTGGCCGATGGAAACCTCTTCAGTATGCCAATTACCCTTGACATCTCCAAGGAACAAGTTGAGGAATTGGGCGTGAAGGCTGGTGCAAGAATCGCTCTTCGTGATTTCCGTGACGACCGAAACCTTGCCATCATCACTGTCGATGATGTATATGTTCCAGACAAGTAAGATAATGACTTTTCGCATATATGAGAACGCATCTAATAAGTCACAGGAAACTCGAGGCCAAGGAAGTCTTCGGAGGAGATGAGGATCACCCAGCAGTCAAGTACCTCTTTGAGACCGCACAAGAGTTCTATGTTGGAGGAAAGCTTGATGCCATTGACCGTCTCGAGCATTACGATTATGTCGCTCTTAGATGTAACCACTCCCAATTATCACTTCGAAATCATTTGACTAATACCACGCAGTTACTCCTGCAGAAATGAGATCACACTTCGATAAACTCGGCTGGCAAAAAGTGGTCGCTTTCCAGACCAGAAACCCAATGCACAGAGCTCACAGAGAGTTGACAGTCCGCGCCGCCCGAGCACGTCAAGCCAACGTTCTCATCCACCCAGTTGTTGGCCTGACCAAACCTGGAGATATCGATCACTTCACCCGTGTTCGTGTATACCAAGCCCTCCTTCCAAGATATCCTAATGGAATGGCTGTTCTTGGCTTGTTGCCATTGGCTATGCGCATGGGTGGTCCACGAGAAGCCATCTGGCACGCAATTATCCGAAAGAACTTTGGAGCTACTCACTTCATCGTTGGTAGAGATCATGCCGGTCCAGGAAAGAACAGCAAAGGTGAAGAATTCTACGGCCCATACGACGCTCAGTACGCCGTCGAGAAGTACAGAGACGAGCTTGGCATTGAGGTGGTTCCTTTCCAAATGATGACCTATCTCCCAGATAGCGACGAGTACAAGCCAAAGGATGAGGTTGCCCCTGGCATTCGAACTCTCGATATCTCTGGTACTGAACTCAGAAGTCGTCTTCGAAGTGGTCGTGAGATTCCAGAATGGTTCTCATACCCCGAGGTTGTTAGAGTTTTGAGAGAGTCCCACCCCCCACGTTCCGCACAAGGATTCACGGTATTCCTTACCGGATACCAGAACAGCGGAAAGGATGCAATTGCCCGCGCTCTTCACGTCACACTCAACCAACAGGGTGGTCGATCAGTCTCACTTCTTCTTGGCGAGACGGTCCGCGCCAATCTTTCTTCCGAGCTTGGCTTCAGCCGTGCAGACCGAACCGTCAACATTGGACGCATCGCTTTTGTTGCATCTGAGCTAACCCGATCTGGAGCTGCCGTCATCGCTGCCCCAATTGCGCCTTTCGAAGATGCTCGTCTCCAAGCTAAGGATTTGGTCGAGAAATACGGAAGCTTCTACCTCGTCCACGTTGCCACCAGTCTCGAGCACTCTGAGAAGACCGACAAGCGTGGTGTCTACGCCAAAGCTCGCAACGGAGAGATCAAGGGCTTCACAGGTGTTGATGATCCATATGAGGCTCCAACCAAGGCCAATCTCACGGTTGATATTGAGAAGACTAGCGTCCGAAGCGCCGTTCACCAGATTGTTTTGATGCTTGAGAGCGAGGGGTTGTTGGATCGCTTGTAAGCGAGTCGAGATTTCCAGGGGGACGAGCGGGCGCAGATTGATACAAGGGGGCGTTTGTTTGCATTTAATTTGTCCCGGGCGGTTCTTCTCACGAGCACGCAAAGCGAAATAAATGCCTACAATAGACCAAAAGCAGTTTGGTATTGTGGATGATGGGATTTGGAAATTTGGACTGGACTGTGGGATTGGTGTGTCTGCTTGTATAGGACATTGTTTTCGAGGCCTCGATGGTTTCTAGCTCTTTTTTTGTTTTTGCGGTTTCTTTTTTTTTTTTGTGCCTTTTTAATGAGAGATGACAAACTGAGAGAGAGGGAGAGATTATGAGATACATATGCAGAAAATAGACTATTTTTATTGAATATTCTTGTGTTTTATCTATTTGCTTCTTAAGTGATTTGACAATAAAGTTATGGTACTAAGTATATAGACTCGATGGTTTCTAGCAGCCTTTCTATTCCTTTCAGCGTATTAACAAAACTAACTAAATACTTAACGCTACTTAGTAGTTATATAACGTGACTATAGTACAAGAAATTCATTCTTAGATGGCATATGTTGATGTAGGGGCAGGCCGGCTAGCGAGGCGGGGCATCGGGTCGACGTTGGGTACTCGAGGAAGTTATTAGTTAATGGAGGACTTGAGGAGTTGGGGTGATTGGTGGTTTTTACTACGAGTACTTGGGTTAAGTTGATTTGGTTTTACTACAGTATGTAATTTAAGTATGAGAGTTTGTAGGGTTTGAGACGTTGAGTTGTTTAGATAGAAAATGGAGGAGAGAGGATTATGTGATATGGGGATTTAGGAGGGTAGGGGGGTGGTTTAGATAATTTACTATATATGAGTTTGTAGGGTTTAAGACGTTGATTTATTAAATAGAGTAGAGATGATTATGTAATACGGGGATTTAGGAGGTAGGTAGGTAGTTTAGATAATTTACTATATATAAAACGATTATAGGTAGGTATAATTTACCGGTTTTAAATACCGGTAAATTTATTTAACTTTTATATTATTAGGAGGTTGTTTCTAGCGTTTTATACTTGGAAAGTAGTTAAAGTTAGGAAAAATAAGTAATAAACTAACGGTGTTTATATAGAATCCCTACCTATATTAGTTCTACATTTAGAAATTAGGGGTGAACTGTTCGAACTGTCTACCCTTTGTATTATGGATGAAACAAACAGGTCGTCTACATTTAGGGTGAACTGTTCGAACTGTCCGCCCTCTTTACTATGGATGAAACAAACAGGTCATACTTTATATTGAATCACCCCTCGGGAGGTAAATGGGGAATGTGGGGGGTTGTTAATAGATCATGTTTAGTTGCTTTGAAATTGATACAGGGCAACCTAGGGATGGTTCATACAGAAGCTAAGTATAAGTCCGTTTCTACGTCGTATAATTCAGTGCATTTAGAGTTTTAATGGATTATATCAGAACATATGCATCAAGATATTGTGTCTGCGACTACGTTTGGGCACTTGGTGGAACTTGGAAGTGCGAATAATGATTCAACTAGCTAGTAAAGAGGATCCTCTCCCTCAAAGGTGTTACTAAATCACGCACTAATCTAAATTTCAGTGTAGCCCAAAGCACCCCACACTTCGGTAGTCGGGATGGTGAACTCCTTCGGACCAGCAAGTTTCACAGGTGTAATACTTGTGTAATTCCAGTAATCCTCCTCCCTAGACCGCAACTCTGATCAGCTATTTCCTTCCACATCACAGGAGGTTTAGGAGGGAACTTACACCTTTGGGGGAGATATGATCCAGGACCCGTAGCTGACGAAGAGATACATATCGAATGTTGCATTGGGATACGGCAAGAACATGGCCGTCATCTTGTTTTTGGTTCCGTCGTCGTAGAGTGTACAGGGCATTTGCCTGTTGGTGCCCACGCTGACGGTGAGGACTTCGCAGCGCGATGTGAATTGGGAGATGTTTACGATGATGGACTTTTCAGGGGTGCTCTGCCCGCTTTGGAAGGATGTTTTGTTGCCTTTGATGTCGAAGCCTGGGAGGGATGTTAGTTTCTCTTCGGGAAGTTTTTGCAATTGGGGTGGTGTTGTGTGAGTGAGGGAGGGGTGTGATGGTAGAGAGAATACAGAAGGAATTGCTTCCGCGGCGTTGGATGGGTGTTTAAAGCATTACATGATCGCGATGATGAAGATAAAACGAATGGTACGTTGTCAGAGGGAGGGATCACGAACCGTAGTGGCACTGGGGGTAGTTTGTGTTGCTCACGGCATCGCAACCTGCTTCCCAATTGCTCACTTCCCAGGCATAGGCATCACCGTAAGGTGCACCCGTTGGTGATATAGCGGCTCCTGCTTGTGGGACTAAGGACAGGAAAGTAGTGAGGGCGAGTGCGAGAATGTTAACAAGCATTTTGATGTGTAAAGCGTATGTTAGGCTTCGATTTGTTCGAAAAGAACTCAAATGTAATCTTGTGGAGATGAGTGAGTAGCGTGTAGTACAATAATACTAATTATTTACATGTGGGTATCAAGTGCGATATATAGAAATTTAGTCGTTCGTTGAAGGGGGAAATACCTTCGTATACGTAAGAGCTACTTTAATTAAAAGGACCAATGATGATAATTTATTTCGTCTCAAGGCAACTACATGTGACGATATTCAAGCCGATTTGGATCGTTGTAATTTATTTTTCGTACGAGAAACTTTCTTGGCGCCCTATTTTAAGCGAGGCTGTACGAGTAACCGTAGGCATTTAAAGTAGTAGTGCAGAAAAAACTCGATTCAAGGATATGGCCGGAAATAAAAGGGATACCAACGAGCACATACTTATAGTGGGTATCCTTGCATGCATCGAGTCTTTTATAAATAGTTATCTCTTGACAAAGGTACAAGTCTACACTGTTTACTTTGGATATCTCTAGGGTTGTTCTATGGTAGTAAATTGGACGGGTTTGCAGCAAACGTTGATTTTCAGATATATTGATTTTAACTGGGCGTCATATTATGCACCATACAGCTTCTTCTAGAAAAACGCATGTTCACTGCCACGTTTAATGTCTGCAGGGTGTATGCTCAAAATTTCATAAAGCACTCTTCATTTTGCTTAAAATATTTACAGGGAACCATCTAGAAATATCCCCAATGCTTCTCCATTTACTGCACTGCCACTCAAACCAGTTCACATATCGTAAACTCTTCCTTTCATCATCACGGGCTTGGCTGTATCTCTCCCAAACCCAATCAGCATCTGGCGTCCGGTCCACATTGCCAGGAGCAGTATTCTGCGATAGTATTATAATCGGTATTCGGCTTTGTACAGGTGCCAGCCGGTCTAGCGTTGCAGGCGCCAACGCATTGGTTGCAACACTGTTTAGAGACTCGTTAATACATATATAGCTTTTTGAGAAGGACTTGAGTAAGTGGCGTTACGTACAGCTTGTAGCTGGCGCGCTCCAAGTTCAGCTGGTGTTGCTGCGATAAAAGTAGCAAGGAGAGCTACAATGATCGTGGGGACAGAGAATTGCATCTTGGTCTAGTTGATGACTGCGAAGAACTCGTGTATTGTTACTGTGGGATTGGTAGGCTTATTCTTTTCTTCCTTGGAGAATGAATCGATAGATGAATTTCGCAAGTTTGATCAGGAGGGTATATTGTTGCCTACTTATACATCAAGCAGCATGTGGAGCAGCGGAATTGGAACGGAGTATACAAGGTCCATCGCAAATGTATTTTCTTGATTGCGACAGAGATGACGTTTTCACATGCGCAAAGTTTTCCTCAATTGTGAAGATAACGTTTGTGTTCTCATGGGGGGTTTCAAATACAGGGTGATTTATTTGAAGGTATCATAGCGGCCCGAGTCCATGGATGGGCTTCCATGAGTTTGGGGAACCTTAACGTGAAACTCTCACGGAATACTGGTTCCTGTGGCGGTAAAACGGTTCACTAATGCTAGTATCACTCTTGCTACCATTCTCTACCACTATATAATTGCGACAGATATCGGGCTTGGCGGATCAATTCCCAAACGGCATGTTGTTGTGTCAAGAAAAGTTCTTTTGAGTAGCTTGGGAGTCACAGTATGAAATAGAGCCCAATCAATTCCAGTGGGAGCAGAAATGTTTATACCTTATATACTCCCGGTCTATACCTTATATACAACTAATAAACTTTTCTAAAACTCCTTATAATTAAGTAGAATACCTAAATAATCACCCTCCTAAGCCTATAAACCTAAAAAAAAACTTTATTTTATAAAGAATCTCTCTACCTAGTCGGAGCGGGTGTATATAAGGTACTAGTTGGGTCTGGAGTATATATAAGTTAAGTTTATATTGTTTTGTAGTTACGTAAGAACTTTTCGACCAAGCATAATTTAATTAGTTTTCGTCGTTTCGATTAAATTTTTTCTTTCGGATTTTCAAGTAACCGAATCCGAAAGAAAGATTTTAATCGAAAACTAATTAAATTGTCTTGGTCGAAAAGTTCTTACGTAATCACAAAACTATATACTACTATGAAGATATAATTTTATATACTCTAAGGCCAACTAGTAGTCGTCTATTTATCTATCTAGTATTCTCTATAAGGCCTTTTTTTTAAGTATAGGACAAGTTTTCTCGATTTCGCTAAGTACTTTTACGGTCCGGTAGCTAGGAATAGACTTTTATTATAGTTTCAAGTACTACGTACGTACTTTCGAGTACTACCGAGTACTGCCTATATATTGCTACCCTTCCCTGGCCTTTTCTTTACCTACCTATTATTTTTACTTTCTCTACCTAAAAGTATACTTAGTCGTTTTTTTAACTCTCCCCCTCCCCTCCTTACCTATAAGTATACTTAGTTGTTTTATTTTTTACCCCCTCCTATCCCTACCTACAAGTGTACTTATATCCCTCTACCTATAACTCCCCCCTTTCGCCTAACTACCCCTTCTATTCTCTCTATCTCTCGTACATACGTGATTTTAGTAAGTAATTCGAGTTGTAAAAGTATAGAAATAAGTATAAAACTATATAGAAAAAAGTTTATAGCTTATATATAACAAGCGGAAATTTTAGTTACTATTTATATATAACCGAACGTATATAAAAAGGTTTACTCGTATACCTTATATATTCCCGGGAGTCTATACTTTATATACAACCGCTCCCACTGGGAATCTCACTGGAACGACCTTCAGATGTACGAAGTGGAAACATGGCGGAAGTAAATCAATGCTAATTTCAACGAGAACGATCTAAAATCCAAGAGTCTATGTTACAGAAAACTTCATACTCCACAAAATTTATTTGAACCCCATTCAGCGCTTCGTCGCTTAACAGTTTTCAGCTATGTGCTTCTAGATCTGTCTTGCTTGTCCTCTTGTGGAGGACTCAATATAGCAATTTTTGGCAACGAGGCAACACTTCTCGGGTTATGTTGGGATTCCGCTAATTCCTCATGCCCGAAAGAACCACAGCCATTGTGAGGACATGAACGGTCAACATTCAGCCTCCCAGTGACGTATGGGTACTCGGAGGTTCTTGGTGGAGTTTTCGGCTTAGCTGGGAACTTTGGAATGCCTAGATAGCTGGTGTTTGCGTTGGGAAGCGATGAACAGGTGAGTGCCTTGGCTCTATTCAGTGAAGGGAGCGTGGACTCAGCGGGGGGTTCTGGAGGGGTGTTTGTGGTATCCGTATCCCCACTAGGGTGCTGAGGTTTGTGAAGATCTCCTGTCTCTGTAGTCTTTTGGCTTCCGTGTTCTGTATATGCGGTTGCGGTTGCGGATTGGGAAGTTTCCGGATTAGAGTTATGAGAAGATGGCATTTTGATGTTTATGGCTTCCCTGATGTGTTTGGTGCTTTGTAGTGGATATGTAGAGATACAACTGATGATTTGTGTAAATGAGAAGGAAGGAGGGGACAGAAGACTCGAGCTGGTTGAAATTATTTATAGTCGAGAATTTAGTATGATGACTCAGAGGTCTGGTAGGTTGTGATTGGGAAAACTTGATTACTCTTAATCACGTCAGGTTTGGATTCGTTATGGCCAAGTGTTAGCTACATGAGAAGACATGGGACGATGACTCTCATTGCTACACACATACGTACTGAATAACAAAATACGGTATGGTGTTATTCCAAAAAGCTCTTTCGCCTCTTTACTAAGTTATGTGCTAGTAGATTAGGATAACCGAGTCGTTCGTTCTAGGATTACCCGCAGGCATTCGACACTGTAACGAAGGCGAATGTTTTGGTTGAAGAATGAAAGATAACTTGGGTTTGGGGTAATCAGCGTATGAACAAACTAATCAACTACTTAAGTACTACTTAAGTAGAGTAGAGTTAAGTAGTCAATTTCACTACTTAAGTAGTTGTGAGTACGAGGTATAACTACTTAAGTAGTACTTAAGTACTACTTAAGTAATAAAAACGTGACTAGAGTATAAAATAATTATCCTCGAAGGATAGTTGTTCCTCCTCCTTTTTAATAAAAGTCCCCTAGCTTTATAAGCTTATTATTTCTTTAAAAGCTACCTTTTTCTATAAGCTTGTTTATATTATTAGATATAATATTATCTCTCTTTTACATACTTATTCGCTAGGAGTACTTAACTCGGCTATAGTAATTCCGATTAGGCGGACCGGCGAGGGTGTCCAGATCACCTAGGATACGCTACAGCGACTCGGCCCGGCTAAACCCCGAGCTACTTAAGTACTACTTAAGTTACTTAAGTACTTAGCGCCAAGTAATTAAGTTGAGTTGAGTAGGGCTTTTAAGCCCTTGAGTAGAGTAGAGTAGGTGCCACTACTCTACTCAACTCTACTCATTTTATACGCTGGGGGTAATATTTTCTCCGATTTTTAGGAGGAGTTGCTTCATGCTACTTCTATGCACTAGGATGATCTGATTAAGCTTCTTGGCTGCCGAAGGAATTACGGAATTTATAATGGACGTTTGTGCTACTTATGAAGGCTGACTCGTAAAGATTGTATAAAAGGTTTGGCTAAGTAGGTCTACCACATAAAGTAACCACTACTCCGACAGTCCGACTAGAAATCTAGCGTGATTCGGAATGTGCTATACAAACTTGCGATAGAGCTTTTAAGCGTTCTGTCGAGTGCGTATTCCTAGCTCGCTTATTTCACCTAGCTAATATAAGTACTACTTGATCTGTTTTCCCTAACGTTCGGCATTTGGAATTCCTTTCTATTCCAGACCCCCCCTCTATGGAATATTCCATTGTATTTTATGAGGGAGAAATGAGCGAGATTTGGTGATGCGAAACGCATGTTGAAATTTACTGCTTGGATATATGTGCTCAGGAGTATGAAATGAATTGGTAATGGAAATGAGCTGGAAAACGAAATAAGTTGGGGTAATCGAAGACTATATAGAGAGCGGTTAGTAGGTTCAATTATTTACTAAATACTTCGTCCCAGGCGAAACAGTTGAAGCTTTTTCAGGGGGTTTTACCTTGTTGCCAACCTTAGCCACCCTAGCAAACCTACAATTATTTCGCCTGGGACGAAGTATAGCAGAAACTCGATACTAGGATAACCTTAGCATATTCGCCTACCCATATCTCTATACCAAGTTTCATCTGTACTCATCTTACTCATGGCTGCTGTATAGTAGGACATAAAGAGGGGACGCATCGGATAATCCACCCCAACTACGGAGCTGATATAGATGGAGTAAATAAGTAGATACCATTACTTTTTTTTACTAACTTTAGGCAATTCTTATACACAAAACGCTAGAAACTACTTAGCGTTAGTAGAAAGGTTGTATAAATCTAATAAAACCTGGTAGGTTATATCCACCTACTTCGTATATTCGTTTCCTATTTAGGGTGGATTGTCCGATGCGCCCGCCCTCTCTACTTCTGATTGTGAGACTAGCGAAATCTAAAAGTACTTGTTGGTTTACAATGCTAAGATAAGTGTTTGGATAAAGTGTCTTTTAGTCGCTCTATTTGAGTTACCTAGTCCTGAAAAACATAAAGCATGAAAACAAAGTGGTGTAACTCTAAGCTATGAATTTATGTACGACTAGAACTCGAGTGAATTATAGTTTTGATATACTTATTTCTTATAAAATGAAAACGTTCTAAGCTTTCTTAAGAAGATTAGTAATAATACCTTAATTGTCCGAGACTTTTGGAATGATCATTTCTAGACCTTCAGAGAGGAATCAGTAATTAGAGAGTAGAAAAATTACACAATTAGTCAGGTACTTATTCATACACATGATGGTAGTAGTATTAACTTTGTAATCAACAACTTAGTAAAACATACTTGGGGTATCCATGTACCCTCTAAGAGAAGGACTGGACTGTCTTAAAAAGGGCACAAAAGAAATTTCGTAATCAAATAGTGAGGAAGTGAGCCCAGTTGAGCAGATAAATTAAAGAGATAACGAGGAAGAACCTCTCGCCAACCATATGGAAACACAAGATTGGATTCGGAATTGCAGGGCTGCATGACTGCCTGAGAAGAAGTCAAAAACCACAGAAACGAAATCAAAAATTGCCCCTCAGAGGACAACACAAGGAAATAGTTCCCTACTTTACAGCCAGATCGGAAGGATTTATCCAATCTAGGACGAACGAATACTTCGGATTCGAGGACAAAGGTATTTTCGACGGTAAAAATCCCACTTGTTTTCCTTGATTAAAAGGTTGTTTTTGAATCAGTCAGTTATAATAAAAGCCGTTCTTTGGTAGGCATCTTTCGCTAATATACTTATTGTATGCACCTGTCACGTATACTATCCCAAGAGCTCGTCCTTACCCATGTGAACCAACCTTCTTTCTGAGTACTGGTGTATATTGAACTACACCACTCTGGTATCGTCGATGGGATTTCTATAATCTCTTAAGAACAAATACTGTACTTTCTTCTGAAGTACAGTTCTGAATGTGTGAATGTTAGATCATCGTTTTTCGAAGAACATCAAGTCCTCGAGACACTGATCGTAGATAAACCAAGAAAGCAGAGTACGGGTAGTTCAACGGAGCCCATGAAGATTTTATAATCAAAAATCCGAGGGGTGAGCAGATAATAATACATCTGTTCCTAATAGAAAGCCAAGTACCCACCTCTCTCTGTTCTCCCACCAACGATACTAACCGACTTCGCAGCAAAATTAAAACCGCCTTTCAATCTCTCCTAGAACCACCACTAAACAACCCCACCACTCTCAATTCATTCGATCCGCCGAGGAAAGAACTGTGCAAGAGACCTTGCTACAAGGAACCACGCATAGGAAAATAGCCACTTGATCTCGAGAAATCTTGAACGAGCCACTTCCATAAGACCTCACAAACACTCAGCTCATATGACCTTACAGCTTTACACCCCTCTCCGTGACATTTGCTCGCCCTATACACCATCTCTAACACCACAACACCATAGTCCCAAAACCATCAAGACCAAACCGACCACGAAAGACTTCCTACACCCTCGAAGGAAACATTCCAGAAACCCTACACGAAGAATCAACAGTAAATATCTTCCAATATCTCCACAAATCCCGAATAATCAGACTGCCCGTCACCTGCCAGATGGTACAGTACTCGACCATACTCCGAGCGTGTAGAAGTGGCGAATATGTATGTGGTGGATATGTAAAGGCTGTTTACTCTTTCTTGTATTGTCGTATCACTCTTACAGTAAGGTCTCAGCTATCCCAGAAGAATGAATGAACTCTTTGCAGAATTAGAGAGGAGAAGAGGCTAGTGAAAAGGATGACCGAGACTCGATATGATGATTTATAGATGAGCTTCCTCTTTCTCCTCCCCCTCTCTCTCTCCAACTTTAACGAGAAATTTAAACCATTTTAATGATTAACACTACTTCACTCGAGCCTTACCATCAAATCATCATACCCCATAATCTTACTCTCCATTCTTAAAATTCTACCGTCGCCCCGCCTTTTCTCAAGAAAGAAAGACATAAAAGATTCGCTAAAAACAAGGGTAACTCTTACAAAACCCCCTCCTACCAATGCTTTACCATCGTCACCATTGTATCTCTAAATGATCGGAAAATACGAACTCAGAACACAGAGAAGCACACGCTACAGTATCTCCCCTCCAGCTCTCTATAACGCGCTTCCCCCCAAAACATAATATCAACCCCCTCCCCATTTATCCCCTCTCATCCCACCCAAAGCACCAAAGCACCAAACAACCCATAAACCCATAAAACCCCCCAATGGAACCACAAATCCATCCCATTAAGTGGTAGCATTCCCCAGCAAAAAAGAATCACAGTGAATAGATAAGTGTCAGTTTCAAGTTCCAAGGCATGACTACAACACAGCACCTGGCTGACTACTTCAAGTCTTCAACAAGCAATATCGCTCGTGAACCAACAAAAATAACTAGTACGTAATTCTTAAGAATTCCTTTTCCATGCTTAGATCCCACAGGTGCTTCTTTCATAGTACCTCATACCGTACAGTACCGATCCACCTCTTTACTTCATCTAATCATGAATATATGATATATTCCCATCCCCTTTCCTGCTTATTGAAAGCCTACTATTCCACACACTGCACTCTCACTCTCTCTTTTCCACATACATACACACTACCAAACCAAGCATGAAACCCTAATACTGACTACACCGTAATCTTACAAGCAACTTCCTTCACACACCACAATATAATCTCACATTCCACATTCAGTAACTTCACATCATCTCAATTCATTAATCACTCAATCATCAATGGCTCAAAGTTCGGTTCATTCGTAATCCATTTCCTATCATACGTCATGATCGTGATTCATCAAGTATGTATGTATCAATCAATCGCTGCAACTATCGAACAATCTCCCTCCCCCACTCTGCCCGACCAATATGTTCATCTCTAATCTCACCACTCTCCATCATGCTTATTATCTGGTTGACTTCAATGCCAGCGGGTCAAATATGAACAAAAGAAAGAACGCCTCCACCAAAGAAAGAATGTATCCATCCATCCATATGCACTCCAAGTCCAGCCCCAACACCCCTTCCAAATGAATGAAAAAAAGTGTGAGAGAAAAGAGAGAAAAGAACTCCAAATGCAGGTATGCACGCTCGACTCCCATCCATACTCCAAATGTACAAATACACCCCTCAAGTTCCCTACCAACGTTTAAAAGACATCAGCAGGCCACTCAAAGCTCTCCGCAGCCCTCGTGAGCCCCTGCTTCTTCTCAGCTTGCTTGATGACCCCCTCCTTCTTGTGAATCTTTTGATATGCGGCGGGAGTAGGACGGATCACCTCGCCATTCGCAAGTCGAATACTTGTTGGTAGTTTAGGCATAGGTGGAACATCCACATCATCCTCGTCATCCTCTCCATGGACGGTGTAATTCTGATCGTCTCCTTCCTCCTCATTTGCATCAACGTGCTCAGCAAGATTAAGAGTCGACTTTTTGTTGGCAGGGTTGGCGTCCTTGTAATGAGTTTCCGCGGGTGGAGATGGAGATGGAGACGCAGGTGGCGATTGGACGTCGGGGGGTGGAGAAACAGATTGTCTACCACTAGCACCTCTCTTCTTGACGACTCGACTTCCAATGACACCATCTTTCTTAGCAGGTTCGATAGCAGCGGCAGGCTTTTGCGTAGCCAGTCGAAGTCCTTTTTTGACTGGGCCAGCCACAGCTCTCTTCCTCAAACCACCACGCTTTGAGAATTCAGAAGACCCCGTCTCGGACGAACTCTCCTTTCCTGGTTTATAAAGACCACCATCATCAGCATGACCCACGAATGCAGTCTTTCGCTTGCGAAGAGCCCTTGGTGAGACCTTCTTTCCCTTTGGTGATGTCTTCTTTGGGGCCTGGGCGGTTGGGGTTGGTTCGTCCTTGAGCTTGATGTTAGAGGGCTTTCTTTGTTTAGGTGTTGATGCTGCTTCGGGATAGTTTCCAAGCGTGTCATCAATCTCAACACTTTGCATAAGAGAGTCTTGAAGTATGGAGTCTTGAGAAGGAAAATTTGCCGAGTTAGGTGTGGCGGGGGAAAGTTGTGCACTGTCGACGCTGAGAGCTCTACCAATGTAAAAACTCTCGTCAGTTTGCTCAGGATCGACGTAACCAGCCAAAAGTCGCTCCGAAGGAAGAGTAGAAAGAGCACCAGGTACGAATCGAGTATTCTTTCCAACACTTCGGATTGGGGGTGCAAGAGGAAGGGGTTCGCCAAGAGACTGATTCAATTGACGACGTGCTGCTTCGAGTTTTCCTTCAAGATCGCTAACACGATTGACGAGCTTTTGTTGCTTCTGAAGATCTGCTTTAGATGGCATTCTTCTTGCTGTAGTAGTACCGCTTGCTACCAAGCTAGTATTATTACTGTCTCCTCCCTTGAAAGCATTCTTGATGTTAGTGAATGAAGCTCTCTTGAATCCACGCTTCTTGTCGCTGTGAAGTCTCACAGATTCGCCACGAGTAAGTTGAGCTGAAGCAGCACGGCCGACAGAAGTGGTACTACGACCAGAGACAGACCGTTGTACAGAAGCACTGCGTCGTCCAGACTCGGAGAAATTGGAAATTGCTGGACTCGGTCCGCGACTGAAGGCAGGATGATTCGGTTCAAGGTAGACTTTTCCCAGTCTCTTCTGCTCCACTGACATTGACATCTCAACTGAGTTCCGACGTGAGTGACCTCTCCTATTCGGCACCGAAGATTCCCGCTGATACGGACCAACCATACTCTTGCCCTGAAAGGCGACCCCGGAATCATGCTTGAGATGTTGTCTTCCCCTCTCGTTCTCCTCATCCTGGAACGCGGTTAAAGTGGCATTCGTAAGCGGAAAATGACCCGACTCCTTCAACTCCTTATAAAGTCTCCTCGCCTTCACCGCTCGTTCATCCAGAATCCGCTGTTGCTCCGCCTCCTCATCGTAGACAACAGGTGGCTGAGTCTTACTCCAAAGCTTCCAGTTGCTGGGATTGAGATTCGCCGCGATCGCCTTGCCGAATCTGAAGATGCTCGATTGACGAGAAGACTCGGATCGATCTCCCTCAGAGCCATTGACATATCGGGAACCATTTGAGTACTCGTTGTTACTGGCATATCGTTTCAGCTTCCTCGGCGTGATGATCTTGCGGTCACCTTGTTCATCTAAATAGTACTCGCCATCCAGATAGGGACTTGGTGGGACTTGGCTGGCTCGATCGTTCATGCTGCCTTCGACGAATCTACTGGTGCGACCGGGGGATATCACAACTTCTCTAGATGAGTAGTTCGTGGTGCTGTTTCGGTGACTGAGGGGTGGTCTTGCGTGGGCTTTTTCTGGGAGCGGCCAGGACTCGCGGTTGCTGTAGGTCCGCTTGGTACCCGCAACGGAGCTGCTCTGGATTGAAGGTTAGACTTATATCTTCGCGGAAATCAAGGGGCAATATTTGGTAGGTATATTTGTTGCAGAATAGAGGACTTACTCTTCTTCTCGAAGGCATTGTCGGCGTTGGCACCGACGCGCGCGGAACGGTGAAGCTCAAGATTGTCGTGTCGTGGTGTTGGTCAGAGTCTGTGTTTATTTCAACCGTCGCAAGTCAACAAACAGCTTAAGCACGGACCATGCATTAGCGCAGATACCCCTGTCTGGAGGCAACCTCTCCTTTTCTCTGCCTCCACCTCTGTCTTCTGTACCACGTGAGCCACGTATTCTTTGCTAGTTCCAGTTCTCTGGTACGAAGTAATCTACAACACATGTCTCAATAAGTCTCACAAGCAAATTCTCATTTGAATCATATGGGAGAGTTCAAAGTTGTCCGTCATCCCAAAAAATATGCAGCAATTCAAGCTTCCTATTTCTTGAGAGGAAACCCAATTTCTCAGCGACAGAATCCCTGAACCAACCGACACCCGCAGCTACTTCATACTCACGACAAAAACACATGCAGTGAATCCCCCTTTATGTAACATGCAAATCTCGTCTCGACATACCACACTGGTGCACACAGCCTGAATTAAGATTGACATCAACAACAATATCCTCCAAAACCTTTCACAAAAGTCTTGTTGCGCGTCAAGTAAACAAAGCTATCAACTTCCCATCCCGTTTCTCCGTACACTCAAGGATCAACCTTCCAAACCCACCAAACCATTTACTTCCTCCCAGGCGCAACAAACGTAAATTATTAGTGGGCAAACAGGGGATTTCTCAGTGGAAAACAGGATCAGCACGCCCATTGAATTTAACGTTTGTTACGCCTGGGAGGAAGTAACCTCTTCCCCGCCATCCAATGTCTACTAAACGACCAACCAAGTATATCTAAATGCTCATCGTAAACTTAATTTCGCTCCCACAGCTCCTCATATTACAAATAGCAGTACTTTAATAGAACTCTCATAACAACTCCACTTGAATCCTCAAAATTTCCAGAAGAAATTCCATTCCCACTACCAAAACAACTTACTATGCACTACCCATCAAACGTGCTCTGAAAGCGTTAACACTACTGTTGGTTGACTCCTAAGTTATACACAACACAATAAGAGACGATCATACAATAGACCTAACTCACTATGTGTAATAACTAAGTCCCTTATATTACATAAGGAAGCAAGTGTAGCTAGCTAAGTCCCTGCGTACTCACAAATTTTGTTATACGCAAGTCCTGAAGGAGCGGGGCAACCTAGCTGATATCTATACACCGATATAATCCCATAATTAAAGTAGCACCATTCTACTACTGAGTTTTACTTACTATGCTCATCCAGGTTGTTTCGCTCTCTTCCTCTACTTAACACAAAAGTTCCCAACTCACAACTCAGATTTTCGTTCCCCAGCTTCTTCAATAATCCCCATATCTACTCAAGCATCTCCCACCTCCTCAGTTCATTTGGTTTCATTCTTCCCTTCCTTCATCATCAACAACCCCCACTACAACTCACAACTCACAAAAGAATCCCACCAAAACTTTACAAACACCCCAAACAACCATCATCCTACAGTACATACACTACTGGAGAATAACACCATATCTCCAATCTTCAACCCTCTGAATCAAACCTCAAATACGCAACAATACCCAATTCGGTCTAAATGATATAACATCTGTACATCCCCAAAAACATTACAATAACCTTCCCATAAAAAATCACTACAGCACTATCTTCCAATCACCTCGCATTCCCTCCCCATCGCAAAAGTAGCAAGATTCTACCATATCCACATCTACTATTACTATACAGGCTACTCCGTAAGGTGCTCAACCCCATAGCTTCTAGGTCCCGAAACATCCCGCTAGTGTACTTTGGCAAGTACTCATAGACTGTAAGACTTACTCCGTACATACATTACATTTACTCTCCATATCCCGACATCGACATCCACAGCTATCTTACATACCGAGTACACCCAGAAGCAAAAACACTAGTGAAACATCAATATCCCCTCATTCCACACCCCCTTCAAACCCCTCAAACAACACCGTCCCCCAAGCCAAACCACCTCCCATCCAAAACAAAACCCCCAACCCGACCCCGGATAAACTGCACCCACTATATCACCAAACAATTCCCAAGGAGAATACTAGGGGGAGTACTCGAGTACTAAATAGAAATGAGGCTCGCTAAATCCCACTTCCTTCCACATCAAACTACTTCCTATATGTCTAAAACTCCTTCTCCTCACACCTACAACATTAGGATTCCAAAACATAGTACTTAGTACTTCCAACTATAACCTCCTCAGAATCAGATTCAATATCCCAGGACCCGGAAAAAGCTCCGTACCTACTTTATACCTATAGTAGCTCAAAAGGAGTCTTCCTAACTTTTGCTACTCCACCTATGTACTTTTCCCTAGCTGCTAGCATTCTCCTCAGGGACGGTTTAGGACTTTACTAGGTGCAGAAAGCTGGTCTGAACATCTCGATTCTCGCGTCGTCCACTCCCTTGTATACGACTTGTTATAAACAGGGTATATATAACTCTGCGAAGTGCAATACGGTCTTGAACCAGAACCCTCTAAGCCAATTGATATTGGATTGTCTAATTTTCTGATCCATGTAGAGGCACTTCTACACCAGAAAGTGATAGAAGGGGAGAGACCTAAGCTGTCCAGACCCTTTACTTCGGAGAGTAGACTTTACAACTACAAGTATAACTATTTCTACCTACCTACCATCCTCTCCTCTCCCCTCATTAATACAAACAACGATAAAATCAATTCCAAGTAACCCACCACCTCACCCACCACCCGACGATCTCATCCTATCCCATCCCCATCTACCGTCCCCATCTACCGTCCACCTCCACCTCCAACTCAAAAAACCCCCATAATCCACTCAATCCACTGAACCAGACGTCCAGACTCCAAAACCAAGCATCAACACCCCTCAACTCATCTCCATACTTTACCCATCCCCATCTCCCTCCACCCCCCCTTCACCCAAGAACCCCTTCACGCAAACCTCAAAAACCAACCCAACCGCCCCCTCCCCTCAAGTCCTCCTACAATCCAACACCTCAGCTATAAAGTCCAACAACCAACCCATTTAGAGGGAAATAGCGTTCGCCTACAAAACGCGATCGATACCTAACTCCAACCCAACATCTTACTTCCTAACAGCGTAGGACCCTACCCCTTATATCCCACTAACCCCAACCCTATCCCTATCCCTAACTCCCACCCCCACCCCCCTAACCAGCCCAAGTTAATAAAGCTACAGCTCATCCACGATTTAACCTTTCACCGCCTTACCTTCCTAAACGGGGTTAGCTACGTGCATCAAACTATATACCTCCCCCCCTCCTCCCCCGAAAGTTCACAACCCAACTCTTACTTCAAACTATCCGTACAAACAAAAACAAAATCGACTTCTCCTATACAGTTTGACAATTTTTCCCATACAGTTTGACAGCTAACCCGTTTAGGAAGTGAAAGGGTGTTCCGCATATTCTGGTGGCTCGGCATTTCCACTTTACTGTAGCAGTATTTTAGGTATAAGTTAGAAACGCGTCTTTATTCTTATAATAAAGTCGGTACAAGTAAACCCAACTACTATTTAAAGCTATTCACACCCGAACAACCTTACCCTTCTATCATCACTACCTAAGCTACCAAGGTGCCTAACCCTAACCTAAGGGGGTAGGTTAGATTCTAATAGCGTACCCTCCGTAGGTAGTAAGGGTTTATATTCCGCTAACCCTAACCCCTAGCCTAAACCCTAACGCTAACCCGCCCAAGTTAATAAAGCCACTTCTGTGTTTGAAGTACTCCGACACGCGGAATGCTCAGAACCCCTTCACTTCCTAAACGGGTTAGCTGTCAAACTGGATAGGAAAAACCGTCAAACTGTATAGGAGAAGTCACAAAATCCCATCCCACCCCACCACCCCCCCAAATCAAATCAAGAAAAAAAGAAAAAGAGAAAAAGAAAACCCAAGAGCCGGGTATCAGTCTAGGCCGTCTAGGCAAAATCTTAGAAAAATCGCTCCCGATCCCCCGCCTTCTTATTTACAGCAGCTTTGCTTGGGGGAACACGAGTACGCTACTGTCATCGCATAGATGCTATTTATTCCCCACGAAACCTGTTTTCCTCGGAATAAGAGTAAATCTCCCTCTGTAAAAGATTAAAAACACTCTGTAAAAGAGTAAAAACAGGGGTTAGACAGGATAAGACAAGGGTTATCAGCTAAAAAAGCGGGGTTCGCTACTTTTCTTACTACTTCCTCCCAGGCGTAACAAACGTAAATTTTTAGTGGTTATACAGGGGATTTGTCAGTGGAAAACAGGGTTAGCACGCCCATTGAATTTACGTTTGTTACGCCCTGGAGGAAGTACAAAAAAGAGTACCTTAGTGCCAAAGTTTCATAGGGATTCGTACCCCCCCCCAAAAAATAGCAAAGTAAGAACTTACCACACTTGCGAATCCTCAGCCAGCCAGGGAGGAAAAGTAAAAAGTAAAAAACGGGGAGGGGGGGGGATCAGGAGATTAGATTTGTGAAGTTTATGGTTTAAATTTATGATTTGATCAAGGTAATGTAATGTAATTAGAAATAAGAGAAACCTTACCGAGATACCGATACCGAGGTAATTCCATTACCCGTACTGTACGTTTTCTTCGGGTAAGGCCTTGGGAAAGAAAGTATGGAGGATGAACTAGGTAGTCTTGCTCCTATACTCGTAAGATATTATCACAAGACTAGGGCAATCGATACATGGCGATAGATCGACGGGACCAAAACATCCATCTTATTCTGTAGTATCCTCGTAGAATGCACAGAAACCCACAAATCCACAAACTCAAAAAACCAAAAGTAGCGGAGAGAATATACTATTCATATATATCTGATATCTTTCAAATCCTTCTTCTTTCTGTGCCGTCTCCTAAATTCCCACTGCTTCCTTGCCACAAACATGCCAATCTCAAATCCACACGAAAAAAAAAAGAAAAATTCTGGCCTGCTATCCCGATTTCATACAACAAAACATGCCTCTCCCTATTCCAATCACGTCTCCCAGAAGAATTTTTCCATCCATCCTCCCCTAAAACATCCTCTTAATTACACAAAAACCACCCTGAAAAGCAAAGGATAAGAACAATAGGACAAAGGAAACGCAAGCAAAAGCTGATATGTTCTAAACACAGGAGTAAGAAAGAGAAAAACCTCCTCAAAGAGGTATAACGTGTACGTCGGGGTATTCTTCCACTACAAAAAAAGATCTCTCCAAAAGGTCGTCTGTCATTCAATGCAAAGAATTTCGAAGAGAAACCAAACTCCCGTTTCATCATGGGAACTCTCAAGAATAATGTATCACTCCGACATCCCCTCAACGCCAAATCCCCATCCCAAAGCAAAAAAGGTATAGACAAAAAGAAGTAGGTATAACACGAATACCCTCCTTATGAAACCCAGACCCAACGCCTCGATCGCCAATAGAATGATATCAAAGCATCACGAACGCCTCACTTCAAACGACTAATAATGGGCAGTAGCACGATTCCGATTATACTCTTCTTGCGAGAGTTGCAGTTGTTCCTCGGGATGAACAACCTTGAAATCGCCTTGCTCAGAGTCCTTCTTTTTGTAAATGCCATCGGCACGTTTGTAAAACATGGGAGGCTCACCAGCAGAGGTGCCTTCGTGATTGTAATTCGGTTCTGAAGGCCGTCGTCCATTGTAGAGCGGTTGCTGTGCTGGGGTGTTGCTAAAAACGGCGTCGTACGATCTTTTCAAAGTCGTGGGTTCCGGTGGCGAGCGTTGATCTTGATATTGAGTGTAAGTACGAGGAGTTTGGTCGTAGTCTGGAGTTATGTAGGAAGTGGATTTGGTTGGCAATGGAGGACTGATTTGAGAATTATGCATATTGTGATCGTGCGTATTATGGGTTGGAATATTCAAAGGCGCAATTGGTGGAAGTTGGTCGTGAGATGGATGTGGTCCAGATGCAGCATAGCTTGGTCGTCGTGAAAATCCGCTTTCAATTGGTGGGTGCGCAGGCGGTGGAGGATTGTGGTGTTGGTAGCCCATCGATGGTCTCCTGTGTTGATCGCGTTCATAAATATCCCTTGGTTGGCTGGTTGAATATGAAGGAGGCGGTGGTGCATACGTCTGGGAATATGGCTGTGGTTGGATGGGAGCTGGAGGCGGTGGTGGTGCCCGATATTGCGGATATTGAGGTTGTTGCTGTTGATGATAATGAACAGGAGCAGGTGGGTATGGATGTGAATGTGTTGAAGGTGGTTGGGAGTGAGGCGCTTGCGGTGCTGCGAATTGGGGAGGTCCGTTTGGATGGTTGCTGCGAGCTAGATCACCACCGACATTTCCGAGATAGCCATTTGGTGGAACAGGTCCAGAAGACAACGGGGGTGATTCAGAGTGATGTGGCGAGTAGCCCTCTCCATGGTCATACTTGGGAGAAATGTTGTCGCCTCGAGAACGCTCTCGAGTATAAACTTCCTGCTGGTCCTCCATGCTCGGGGCTGGGCGTGACCACGCATCGTGTTGTGGTTCATTATGCTCATAATCCTCAGGGGCGTTCTTCTCCCTTCTTCTCATTCTAACATCACGTCGAATGCGAACTCGGCAACCTTGCTCAGCTACGACTCGACTGAGTTGAGTACTCTCAGATAGACCTGGAAACTTCTTTGCACTGTAGACTGGGAATTGATGGGACTTTACTTCCATGCGCCAGTCGAATGATGCATTGGGAATGTCGGTGCTTAGAGAGGGCTTCCGATCCACAGGCGAGGAATCACCATTTAGCGAAGGGTCAACCGATTCATACAAGTTGAAGCTCAATCTATACTCGCCTTCATGGCGAACGGAAAGATCAGGGAAAATGAAATATCCAGCTTCTAGCGGACGATCCAGGTAGGCCATTCCCGAGACGGGCATCCCAGTGAGGACGGGTGTCTGGGATGGAGTTGGCTGAACACGGCCATGTGCGATCGGTCGGACTGACTCCAAGGTTGCAAAAAGGAAGAAGTTGGCCTTGTAGGAGAAAGTCACATCTGGATCCTTTTGGGTCTCGCCCTCGAAAATACGAAGCTCGACGACTGGTGGAGGATCAACTGGTCTTCGGTCCGCCGAAGCTTTTCTGAGTTAGCATGATCCATGGAAACATGTTGCAGCATCGGAATCTTACATTTAGCTCCAGAGCCGCAAGCTCTCGCACGCTGGGGTTGCTGAATGACATTGAGCATGTAAGTAAGCTTCTTTCCATCGCTGGTGGTCCTCGTCATCTTCGCATCGGGTATGTCGTTGCCCATGGCATCCTTCGCCCGCGGCACATCTTTTGGTTGTTTTAATGCCGACATGTCGACGTTGAATCCAATGCCACGCGAAGGGAATATTTGGGGAGGTGTTGTCTGGTGATGTGATATTTATGATTGGTGATGGTGGAGGAAAAGGTGGAGGTCTTTTCTGGCCAACAATTAGCTTTGTTCGTGGTTAAAGTTTTGGCGGCGGGCGGAAAAGCATTGAGTTCCCGGCAGCCCGTTTTACGGGATGCGATAGGATGGGATGTCCTTGCTCGCTCCCGCCCTCAGACCAAGCCACGCTCGACGGGTGTTGACGGGGAGATGGGGGGTGCTCACGATTCCGACGCCTATTAATATCTGTGCTCGTATCTCGAGATGAACGATCGTGGTGGTGATGGTTTGTGAGCGAAGTGAGGATGTCGATGGCGGGTGTGTTGGTGGATGAGAATGATCGAGTCGAAATTTGCGTGTGGACTGGACTGCACTGTACAGAGTACTGCGACACGGTTCACTTCGCTGAACCCTCGCTTCCAGGAGCCTTTGTGTTGGGTTCAGAGCCGCGGTTGGAAAGAGGAGCTGCAAATCCTTCTCGTCTCTTAGTTTCCTCCTCGTGGTCCCGGATCAAAAGTCCGTCGCAGAGTTTTCGTGGTGGTGAACGGGTTTGAAAGAGACCATCGGTCTGGTTGCGTTGCGTTGCGGTGCGTTGCAAGAAGGGAAGGGGAGCGAAGAGGAGCGAAGAGGAGGAAGAAGGAGATGCGATGCAATGCCCTGGAAGGCGGGTGGGTGGGTGGTGGGTGATGAAGGCAGTACTCGTACGGAGACAGAGTATGAGCAGCTCCAGCATTATTAGCGTAGCGGGCAGAAATGGCTGGCTCTGAAGGATGGGTGGGCCGCCGTGGGAGTGGGTATGCGTGGACCCAAGAACCCTCAGGTGCGTCTAAGCGATCCGGGGCATTCATGACCTGGTCATTACGCTATTCCTGATGGAGGTCGCTGGGAATGTAGAATGGCAACGCTTTCTCCGCCCGCACACACAACCATAAAGCGGCCGAATTCGTATGGGAGCGTTGGATGGTGATTCTTACAAGTACGAAGTACGAAGTATTTTGGTTTGGGAGTGTATCTGATATCAGAACCCCTTCTATATGTCTCCAAGTTTCTTGTATATACACGGATTACTTGAGTATTTACCTCGCTTAGGACTGGTCCTTTCTGAAAGCAAAGGGAGAATGTTGAGTGGGTTGAATATTTACCTCCCAGTTGAAGGGACCACAACAGCTACCAATACCACTACCACTACCACTACCACCACCACCACTAACACCATCACCAGCTAGTAAGCTACGAAGTAGCTACTTCTACTTTCCCAGTGCTGGTCAGTGCTACCAGCTGCCAGCCTACCACCAACCATCCCCGCCGCCTTTACCTCTCCCACGCTTCCCTCCTACGGACGTTGCATCACGTTTGGATTCTAAGCTGATTGGGCCACCGTGGAGGAATCAGCGACCCAGGGGAGCAGGCTCCGAAGCCATCCCCAGGGTTCACCGAGCTTGGGTGTCGAAATGGGCCCTGGTGATTGGAAGGCGATCGGAGACATGGTACGCTTCGGAAAGACCTGGCGTTCCCATCTGCCCATCTTTTCGACCAAACTCGACTCCTGTCCTGGCAGGGCATGGGGACATGCCTGTCCCAAGGCTGATCCTGGTCCTGGTCCTGGTAACGAGGATAAAAGAGGAATCCTGGGAAAAATGGCGGCAGAGGAACCTCGAAGCGAAGCGAACGCCATGCTACTGCCGACCCCCTCTTTTTTTTCATCTCCTTCATAAATCTGGCTGGTACGGCCCTCACACCCAGTACAGAGCGTAGTTGTACAGACCTTCCCTTCTGGTTAATGAATTGGAGGGGTATGAGGCGGCGTATAGGTCACTAGTACGTACCTACGGACGTCTCGGTAGTCAGTAGTTGAAGAGCTACTGGTAATTGCTTGTCTAGCTCAACAACTAGAGGTAACTCCCCTCAAGTACCGCAGGCTATTCCTTACCCAGAAGTGATTATTGAGCAGCGGCGCATGGCCCTTAGTACCGTACCCTTACCCCATCTCAGCGTCAAATCCGTCGAGTGTAGTACAGAATGCGCCTCACCCAGATGAGAGAGGAATGAATGGCTTCTTAGGAACTGTACTGGGTAACCTTACATGATGTAACCTACCAGCGTACGAAGCGCTGTCTGCACAAATACCGTACATAGCACAGTACATAGCACAGTATACACTTAGTGCAGGAGATAGGCAACTTTCGGATTCGAGAGAAGACGCATTCTTCAGACGATGAGGTCAAGTATCCCGTACACCTCTTCCAGCTGAAGACCATCCCAAATAGTTTGCCCTCGCTAGTGTGCAGCTCCCATCCTTTCCACGGCCCTGTCCTGGGCTCCAATAACAACACGCCAACGGCTGATTTGCCTAGAAGAAGTACTTCGGTAGCTTACTCCCTCTCGCCCTGCCACTGGTAACCACTGACCAGCAGACTGGACGCCGGGGAGTGGGCCTGGGAACTGGGAACTGGGCCCGAGTGGTGCGGTAATCCGCCCGCAGCTTCAAGGCTCAAGCTTGTCTCATTGTCTCATGGTGGTGGAGGAACGGTGGAGCGACTCCATTCCCACCATCTCCGAAAGGCTATTGACAACTGGGATGGTGAGATCGGAGAAAGGAGGACTTGAAAGGGACTTTCTGCCAATCAGCTGCCGCTCTATGCGCATCTACTGTCTCTACCAAGATTTCGCTGCCGAGTCAACATACCAGGCTATTTCACTGTTCCCGAGATAGGAAGGCCACGATAGCGAATTTACAGAGTTGAAGGAGTCAACAGTCCATCGTCGACGTACGAGTTACAGCGTACAGCCGTGTCTTCCTAACTTTACCGAGGTTGCACTCGTACCGTAATGTTGTGCTGTACCTCCGTACTGCCTCGTCCACAACCTCGTCCTCGCCTACATTCGCCACCATCAGGTCATGCTCATGCCCACCAAAAGCTTTTTGACAATTAAGATTTGTAGGGACGACCCGACAAACAAAGAGGCATTGTAACCAGCAATCCCTCATCCATTGCTTCGGTGTCTGGGTCAGAACGAAGTCGGGTCTTGCTGGCAGTGCACTCACTGCACACTTACTACTGGTGTAGTACTGCACAAAATTTGTACTTCTACCGTGCATCTCGCATCTACACAGCCTCTAACAGAATGCCACAAGGCCAGGCCAGGAGGTTTCTCTGACGCTCATCGAATCATCCCCTCTCACGCCTATTAGTGGCTACTTCTAGCCATCAATTACTCCATTAAACTCCATCAATAAACCCCATCCAATCTCGATTTGCTTTGCGGGAGAGCTACGCAACCAAGCAAGCACAAGCTCGTCAGTCATGGATTCCTTGCATATGTCTCCATTCCCTCTCCTCCGGGCACTGGGCTCTGGACCCTACCACGCCTTCAACCCCTCCAGTCTCAAGGATCAAATGAAATCGAAGTGTGAGGATCACATCTCCTGTTTGGTTTGCTGAGCTCTCGAACCCTTTTTTCCTTCGTCTGCATTGCAGCAGTGCAGCGGCCTCGAGCCGGTTCGTCTACGTTGTGAGTCTTTCTCCACGCTAAGCCTACTTGGAAGTCTTTCTGCTCGGGACCCCTGATGCCTGTCCCTACCTGTCCCTACCTGTCCCTGTCGACGTTGCATCTCGCCCTCGTTCTGGGCTGGCCGTCTCCGTCCTGCGCTCCAGAAAGTGGGAAACTGCGCTGATCACCCACGCTGAGGCAGGCCTGTAGCCTGTAGGGATAGCCCCGGGATAGCCCTGCACAAGTCTTGCCCCAAAGAACTGCCTAATAGAGGCAGCGCCAGAGGACCCATCGGTCCCATCCCCATCTTCAATCTTCAATCCTCGTGGCCCGCGGCAGCGGTTAACAAGACGGATGACGAAAATCCGTGTTTAAATATATAGATTGTTGCATTTCGTCTCCCACTTCATAAACGACTGTAAGCGACCTCTTTTTGTTCATACGACGCTTTGGTTAGGCCTGCGCGTATCGATATCCATATCCACAGGGACCGTCCTATTCTAATTTCTAGGATCGGATTGTCCTCGTGCAATACAATCAATCCCCTGAACACAGAGAGTACGCTACTACCATTCTCCTCGTCATCGTTGTCGTCGCGGGATCACGTTCATTGCTCCGATGTTCTACCCATTGTCACTACTGTGGATAGCTCGTCTCCTCAATGTACTTCCACTTTAATTACATATACTTCTTTCTGCACTGTATTCCTAACTCAATAGGTCTGAGGAATTATTGAAAGTTGAAACCTAGAATAACCTTAACCGACCTGAAAGCTGGGACATTGAAAAAATAAATAACTGGGGCCGGCCATCCCTAATCCCCTCGTTTGACCAAAAAAGAAACCTCCTCGGTAGCAGACACCAAAAGAAAAGAAGAAAAAATAAACGAACGACATCATCATGGTACGATATCCAATTCGCCCAACCGAAAATGTCACTCCTTTAGAAACGCATCTGGTGGTACCTGTGTACGTACAAAGGTACCCAACAAGCATTTCGTCTCTGCCTCATACTCTATCTCATTTTTCTGTCTCATTTGGAAGCGAAGCTTCGACAACGCCACAAATTCCAGCCCTTTGGATACACCAAAGCTACTTCTACCATCGGGCCTTCTCTCTGCTTACCCCTACCTTGGGCTTGGAGGCGCGCCAGCCAGAGCATTTACAAGTAGATTTGATTCAGCTGCTCCCGCGAGGATGAGCACGAATTAGTGGGTAAGGTTAGGGCGGTAGATGGGTAGGTCTAGGCGCCTAGCCTAGCCCTGGAATAGGATTGACAAACGAACGACGAAACGTGGTTTTCGAGGTGAGGTTTTGTGTTTTGTTTGAATTGGCGACGAGGAAAAGGGACGGCCTTCCCTATGAGAGTCTGAGAGAAGAGGAAAGAATGGAGATGACGACGTCACTTTGTCTGTGTGTGCAGCATTTACGATGTGTACGAAGGTATTTCTGGAAAATCAACAATCCACAGCACCGCACCCAAGCCCCAGCCCAACCAACCTAACCCAACCCAACCCTATGCTATGCTATGCTATGCAAAAACGTGCAAGCGAAGGACGGCACCCCGATATTGGGGGCGGCATCCATTTTTCCTCACTCGGCTCGGGCCAACTGCACTGCAGCGCAGCTCTCAGGGCTGGCAGCTTGGCTAGGTTGGCTTGGGAAGAAGAACAACGTGCCAACGCCCACGGAAAAAACCACAGGTCACATCCCCATCCCCAGCTCTAGCGCTCTACTCCGTACAAGTTCACTCACAGATCAACAACCGACTCGACCTTTTTCTTTATTTGTACCAAAGAAATTTACGACAAAAGTCTGATTTCGTCACTTTACGAGTAACGAGACCGAGTACCGAACTTGACAGAATCTTGACATGGTCTGGTAGGTAGAGGTATGTTCCGTTCAACCTAATCTTAATTTTCGCTCTACGGAGGGTAAAGTAAGCTTATTTGGGGAGGGAGTGGTTCGATAAGGTCATAAGGAGGATGGGATGGGGTTGAGTTTGGCGGTTTGCGGTACTTGTATCCCCTTAGTGCCGTGATGAAGACGACAATCTAGTCTTGATGCCCGTGAGATGAAATGAGATTTAGAGATGGGAGAAGATCTCCGGAATTAATTGTTGAGGGAGGAATATTCTATTTGGGGAGTGATTGATTGATTGATGGGAGATACTGGCCTCGTGGGGAGGAGGTGGAAATAGAAGTACCGTTCGAGTACCGGTATCTGGAATTCTACCTCGTGGTTGCGGAGTGGATTTTATGAGTTTATTTCTTCGTAGCTTTCCATGGTTTTGGGGTGCAAATATATATACATACATGAATATACTTTTATACTTCACTTTAACGATCATCACTCGGTCGGCATAAACATGCGCATATGAAATATCCATCTCACAAAATCCGGTCCTCCTAATGAAGAAAGAACCTTGCCAACCCATCCCAGCCTTGTTTTCCCCCCTCATAATCTCATTGCATTACCGTATAGTACTTCTCACTCCCACTGCCACTGCCACTCCCACTGCCACTCCTAGTGTCACCGCATATGTACGGATAGCATGTCTGTCTGAATAATTGAAGTTACATCACATCACACCACCATCTTTTTCTCGACCCCATTACTACATCCCTTCCCCTCCTATCCCATCCTATCTAACCTCTTTCTCAAAAAAGACCTGGGATTTCCTTTCTCCTATGTAGAAGTATCTATTCGTTGCTTTTCCTTTCCTTTCCTTTCCTTTTGAGATTCCTCATATTGTATTTCTTAGTTCCTGTACTGGACCGTTAACGGCGCGGAAAACACCTTTTTTCTCTTTCTCCTTCTATATACAATAATATCTCTCCTCCCTTCTTCCATTTTCCCACCCCTCCTTTCCCACAAAATACGAATCATATCTCTATCAAAACGCAAAACGCAAAACGCCTCGAGAATTTATCGGGAGGGTGTGCTGTATTGTAGCAAGGCGAGGACAGGATAGGACTCGTGACGAGGGTAGAAGTGTTTCAATAATCTGTACGAGTATGTAACTGACATGTTTCAATCCCTCTTCCGTACATACCTTGTACATACACCCGTAGGAATACGATATGAGGATATTTCAATGTCTTCAAGGCTGGGGTATCTCCGTCATGATCATCATCTACCCTACTTACCCTTCTTCGTAATCTTCGAATTCGCTCCTTATGATGATGATGGATGAGCACTGGATTGGCATGGATTGGAGATATACGTGAGGGTGTGTGGATGGATGGATGTACTGTACGTACATGTACATGTGCTAATGTGCATGTACCGGAACCATCCTTCCATCCTTCCTTCCTTCTACATCCCTACCTACCTACCAACCTACCACTACTGTACATACATGATACTGTATACGTACGTACTCTACCCATCCATCCACACCATACATACACACATAACCCCTACACCACACCATCCCAAAGCACCATCCACGCAGCCCATACCATCCACGCAACCCACACCATCCACGCAACCCATACCATACCATCCACCTCCATACATCCATCCATACATACATCCATACATACACACATCCATACATACATACGTAGTGGCGTAGCCAACCCGCAGACTCTGTAACCGAAGTTGGTGGCGTGGGTGGTATCTGAGTGTCGTACTTGGGAAAATCCGGGATTGCCCTCGTGATTAGGTATGGATGGTACGGTATGGATGTGGTATGGATGTTGGTGGGTTGGGTTGGTAGGTTGGTAGGTGACGGCACCGCGCACATGTTCATGTTCATGTTCATCCTATCTTTTTTAGAGGGGGGGGGAGTGTGGAGTTGGGTGTGTGTGTAGGTGTGGTGTGTAGGTGTGGTGTGTAGGTATTGTGAGATCTTACTGTATTGCCCTCTTCTTTTATTTTTTGAGGTGGAGGGCGCGGTTAGGAGGGTTGGGTGGAAAATATTTTTGATACCTTGAGTACTTAGGTTCTTGTGGTGGGCTTGGTTGATGGATGGTTGGAACTTGGGGTTTGGGGTTTGTTTAAGGGTGTTGTATGGATTTTTTTGAGGAGGACGGATGATGGGATTTAGGAAGAGTCATTGAGTTTGTATGGATTATTCGGGGTGGTGATATAGTAGGGATATGAATATTTTCTTCTCGCCCCCCCGTGGTTTTTTATGAGTCTAATCAGGGAATTGAATCTAGGGTTTTTGGGACGACGCCACCAACCCCATCTCCAACTTCCTCGCTTGGAGGGAAGGAAGAAACTCTTTTTTTTTGTGTTGAAACATGGTGTTGGGATGACATGGATGGATTTGCGGTAGAGTGCAGTAGCCTCCTCTTTAGATCGGGAATATCAGATGAATTAACGGCGACGAACTTGGCAACTGGCATTGACAACTGGAAGCGAGGACTGAGATCTACTGCTGATTTCCCACATTCGTTAATAAGGGTTTCAAAAAAAAAGGGAGGGAAGGAGATGATTGAAAGGGGGATAGTACGCGAATAACGGAGGATTCATTAGTAAGGTATTTGGAAGTGTACGTATGCTACAGTAGAGGTCAAGATTGAGATTAGGGTTTCTCCCTTGAACCTTCGCGTACTCTAGCGAGAGTATTTCGGAAGTTTTCTCCTGATCCGTGGGCCTTTTTTTCGGTTCAGAGTACGAGTAATATATGTAGGTACTAACCTTACCCTTACTGGTTCCTGTTGTGTGGTTAGAGTTGGATTGGAGGATATTGAGTTGGTGCGGGGTGAGGGATCGTTGGGATTTGGGTACAGTAGCGAGGGTAGATGATTGGGATGGGGATTTCCTGGGTGTGATTACTCCGTACGGCAGATGGAGCATAGATAATGATAGGGTAGCGAGAACGAGAAGGCGATAGCGAATAGATTAATTGGAAGGATCCTTAATTCCTTCTTTCGCGCATTTGGAAGTCGATTGGTGGTGATCTTTCGAGTTAAGCGGCTACCTGCAATGTCATCTCATTTACTCGTACTATCGACATGTAATCATTAGGATCATGTCAACCAACCAGAACCGGCTTTCTGCCAGTGCAATACTGGTCGGTACTCGTCACGAATTGGTGGGTAGGTATATGTGCTGTGAGTGGTGGGTGAAGAGTGGGATGTTCTTTGGACCTTCTGTGACACCCCGCGAATCGGATGGTGTCCGTTTGGGGGTCGATTGAGAGGCAGGGGATGGGATGGGGGTACTTGCATGGAGCTTTTGTTCATACATGGATCTCGAGTACGGAGGATACTTCAGTGTACTCGTATTGTGTATGGGGCTCTATCGTTGCGCTGTTGATAAGTAGCTTGGCAAGTTGAGAGATATTTTGATGGAGGAGAGCGATTCATAGCCTTAGTAATTGATGAATATTATCCGAGGTCAAATTATTTATCTGCAGAGGAAAGGATTTGGAAAGTGAAATGCTGTAAGTCTCGTATGAGGGGTTTGCGTGATAACGTCGTCCCAGGAGTCCGAGCCAAACTTTAGGAGTCAAGGTTTATCTTAAGCTTAACAAGCAGTCAGGGACTCAGGGACTTACACTTTATCTCGATAGTTGGAATTGGGATAACCTTAAGTATGTGGGTAGCGGAAGTCTGTTTGGAAATTACATGTTTCTGTTTAGCGGGAACGCTTGGCTAGTAAGTTCGAGAGGGGAAGGAGTATTTCCGGATCTAGAAAGGGTGCGAATGTGATTCGGGGGTTGAAAGAGCATTATTGTTTACTTGGAACCTGGTAGATCTTGTTCTTGTGTTGTATTATTCTTTTAGCTGCGTTGAAATAGAACCTACTCCTCGGTTATCCACACAGTTTGAAAAGCGGGTTTTAGTTGACTCACTACCGTATCTACTTGGAAACCCATTCAAAGTCTCAAATATCATATACACGCTCCCTGGTACTTTAAGGTACATGACCATCAAAAGAGTGTGAGTGGATCGCTTGTACACAGCAATGTCTCACTTCCATCCACATTTACCCACCAACTGTACATTCACATGCTCCAACCTCATGACCAACCCTCTTTCAAACCCATAAACATGTACGATCTAAACAGTAACGGGATATGAAGGCAAGTCTCGGGATTTGAATATGTTGTTTTTGTCTTGGTTTGTTAATGAAGTGGTGGGAAGATACGAGTGAAACTTGTGGGGTCCTGTCTTTATGAGTCACTTATGTTGATGGAGGCGAGCTATTTACCCTAATCCTAGGTCAATGGTGAGTGATTTGAGACCTTAAGGTGGCGAAATTGGACATGGGTGTGGTGTGTATTATGACCTTCTTCCATCAAGTCTCAATATTAGAGCAGGGTTCTGGGGCTCGCTGCTTCTATGGTTGTGTGGATGAAAAGAGAGGCTCTGAGGGCTTTGAACTAATCAAACAAAGGCTGAAGAATATTCGTGTGTTCCTCGAATGTCCTATATCATTGTACAGTGGGAGAAGGGTGTTCGTAGAATACTTCGGTTTAGCGAGAGGAAATCGTTCTCCCTTTCTATTATCTTACGGAAGAAAAGAAAATTATAGCAACTAAGCATAGTTGAAATGGCTCCTGTCAATACTGAATATATACAGATTTGTAGATCTCGCTCGTTGTAAGTAGCAGTACGTAGAACTTTATAACCGTAACTTTAAGCCTAATCAGGTTAAATATTTTTGATACGGGTTATTTAATCTAGTGTATCATCATAAGAACAATATTCTATTGGTGTCCGAGACCATCGGCGGATCTGATGGCTTAGAAGGGTTCCACAGTCCCTATCCTTACACCCTGACTTTACACCTGAGTGATTTTTACATGCCAACATGGGGGAGTGGAATCGAACACCCAGACAAAAGTTTTTAGTTAAGCAAGTAATCAGTATTCACGACGTTACTGGAAGATTTCCTAAGGGCGTATATTATCTTCTACGAAGATAAATGGCTATTAATGTATCGTCGAAGGGAAATCCATCGTTTAATTGAAAGAGACTTTCTTCTTAACTACGTGAACCTCGTTTTGTAAGTTATAATACTATTTCTCTTGATTTCCTTCGGCTTGAATCTTCCAAGACTTGTAGGAAGTCGGATTCAAATCCCACCTTAAAGAGAAAGCTATCTCTCGCTAGTTTTTTTTTAGAATAGGTAAGTTTAAACTATTGAAGTTACGTGTGATTTAAGGCAAGGTTAATTCATAATATACATAGTGGTATCTTAGTTAATTACCGTTAATCTAAATAAGTTTCTTACTTCGCGAAGTTATCGCCCCTAGAAAAGAAGCTTAGTATTGAATTCTCGCTTAATACTAAGGCGGTAGAACAAAAGAAAATACGTGATAGGCTTTGTTTCCTTATGTTACGTATACTAGCTTATTCTTATTCCTTAGACTTATAAAATTCTACCTATAATATCTTACGTATAAAGCTAGCTTAATAAGGTAATATAAACACTACTTTATATAGGTAACTTAAGTAGTATTTGGTATATAATATTAAAACAGCTAATAGAAGATACGAAAAACATAGTACTACTACTAGTCTATCGCTATATAACCTCTTATACCGAAGCTTAACGGCTAATAGTATAAGATACTCTTAGAGTAAACTTACTATATATATCTCTATAGCTCTATAAATATTCTACTATATTATAAGCGAGAGTTTTAAGAGTTACTAAGGTAAGGAGAGGGAAGATTTATAGAATAAACCGACGTTATATTACCTTTTATAGTAGATCCTTATAGGAGTAGATAATATTATACTAGAGGGGTCGGTATTAAGATTTTCTTTAAGTAAATATTTACTAATACTTGAATATTAACTAATTAAACTACCCCTTATTTATAAATAAACTGCGCCTCTTTTTAGGGGGTGAAATTTAGGGGGTCGGTATTAAGATTTTCTTTAAGTAAATATTTACTAATACTTAAATATTAACTAACTAAATTACCCCTTATTTATAACTAAACTACGCCTCTTTTTAGGGGGTGAAATTTAGGGGGTGGTTTAGTTACTTTCTAATTCGTTAGGGGGTATTTTAGGTATTTTCAATTATTTAGGGGGTGGTTTAGTCTATTACCGTTCTAAGATAGTCTAGTCCTTCTCTTAGAATGTACATATGTACCCAACTTATGTTTTATTAAGTTGTTGATCACAAAGTCAATGCTACTACCAGGAGGTGTATGTATAAGTACCTGACTAATCGTGGAATTTTCTACCCCCCTACCACTGATTCCTCCCTAGAGGTCTTAAAAGTAGCTTTGAATACTCCAAAAGAGCGGGATAGTAAAGGTAGCGATACTTGCCTTTTCGAAAGAAGTCAGAACAACACCAGTTTATAAAAAATAAGTGTATCAAAACTGTAGCCACGAACGTCTTTATTTTATAGTACCACTTTCTTCTCTGCAAATTTCAAAGCCTTCATCATTTAGTATATAAACGCTATGAAGCTGCGATATTACTTAACAACTTACGAGAAATACCCTTTTTCGTCCTTTTTGGAATCAGAGAAAGGAGCGTGTGGAGGATATCCAGGATGCGAGTCGAGATAATTTACTAAGAAAGGAGATATCTTTCCCTATAAATATACACAGGGATATCAATATGAAGGCTATGGATTGCCTCATATCTCGATGCTTCAATGGACCCGAATGCCCTACCGTCGAAACAAAACCTGCTGTCGAAATCACCCTTCGAATTTAAACACGTCTCACAAACACAATCTTTACCTAGTCCTTCCTACGCAGATACACCGCTTCTCAAGAGAAAATCTCTTCGCCTTCGAGGTGGGGGTCCTATCTCCCTATCAGTAACAATGTTGATAAATAGATACCCATGTATAGACGTTGTCTTTCCCTGCAGTCTGTTGAGCATGAAGCTCTATCTCGCTACTCTCTCTCTCTCTCTCTCTCTCTCTCTTTCTATATATATATATATATATACATATTTCACGGGGGCTCGTGGGCTGGTCAGGTTCCAATTACCAATTAGAAGCTTACTCACGAATTCTTGCGGGTGACCATCATCAGGCCCCCGGTATACTATGGTCAAGTTGGGAAGTAAATGACATGGATGGTCTTCTGCAAATATGCCCTCAGTAGTTGCAGCAAAAAGCAGATCATTGAATGGCAGAAATAGCAGGAAAGCTGCGCAGGATATTGGGTTAATGGGGACTTGTATGCACTAGAACGGGGGGATTCATGGTGTTTGTAGAAAAGGACGTAGTAATTGACACAGTCTCGAAAAGTAGCCGTTAGCTTATATCCCACTTATTTAGGGTAATCACAAGGATGGGAATATGGTACATGGTAACCCAATAGCAAGAGGCCATCATTAGGTCTGCAATGAAACAAATTTGGGAAGAGAATATTGTATTTCTCGGGTATCTAATGCACGACAGTCTAAAAACCAGGACCTTCCTCTCAATACGCACGAACACCATCTCATCAATCTACTAACGCCCCATCACAGCCCCATAGACAAAACACATAGGTCAGCAAGTACCCACACCGATTCCCAAGACCCCAGAGAACAAACACAACCCAAATTATCAACAAAGACGAACACTCCTATGCTTCATCACACCCAAGGTGTTCCCAAGAATAATGGTGTATCTGATCCTTGGTCGTAAAATAAAGACTCTTCATCCCGTTCTCCGTATCCCTTGCCAATCTTAAACACCTGATATGATCTCCATCATAATTGCGAGTTGGTCGAGTGTGTGGATCAGTTTGTAACGCACTTTTCAAAACGTGGCCGCCGTTAAGGGAAAACAGTTGGATCGCGGGGTGCTGTTCGTCTTGTTCCTGGGGGTATTGTATTAGTTTGTTTTCTTTTCCTTTGGGGGAAGGGATTTGGAAATGGAATTGATGGTCACACAGAGGCCGGGATGGAAGAGGGACGAAAGTCGGGGGTTTAGGTATGTTGGTGGAAGTATTTGGGACGATAAATTATTGCTCCAGAAGCTCACTTACCTGGGACGCTGCGACAATACCAGAAGCTATGTCGACGTCAAATCCACAGCGAATAGTGGCTGTATTGAAATACTCTGGGTACTCCACAATTGGCCTCGTGGCGTATCGATGCCAGTGGCCCACCTGCTGGAAACGATTCTGAGAGTTCACGGGAACGCGCTTGAGTTTGTCTTTTCCACGGTAACGCAAGTCATACTGGCATAAACTGGAGTTGAGACCTGCGACTATAATCCTATGGGTGTCAAGCTGCTTAATATGTGCGATAGTACTTGGGTGGTAGATGTAATCAACATTGTCCTGGAAGGGATGAGGAACGCGCATATCACTGATTTGTAGTAAGCCTTCGCGTCCACCGGAAAGAAGTACAGAAGGCGCCTCGGAGAGAAATTGTAGTGCGAAGATATCTTTCGGGCAGCTCTCGGGGAGTCTTCCAGTTTTAGAATCTTTGGCGGGTGTTATCCAGGATGGGCTGAGGTTTTTGTCTATGGAGAGTATTCCATGAGAAGTGCCGCAGGCAAAATATACTGCATAGAAGAATTTCATTAGATTTTGAGACTAGTCACATTCCGATGTGCGGAGAAGGAGTATCGGAACCATATGGGGAAAGGCGAATCAAATTTAAGGGAAGGTTGTAGATATCCTTACTTGAAGGGTTGTTGTTGGCAGGTGCTGAAGAGAAAACATTCGTGTGATTTCCACGACTATACCCTGGGCCCGCCATCACAATTGGGTGCTGATCTTAGCCTTTGTCAGTTTTAGGCCTAAAAAGATGTAGATTGGAAGTGCCATTACCTTCAGTCTGTTCTTGATCGGGGTCCCTCGAAGAATTTATGACGATGCCAACCAGACTATTGTCAGTCATCACAGTTGTCAGGTGGCGGGAGCACTCCTTGTTTGAGCTCATTGATGATGGTGTTCCATCTTGGCCGTGGAGATAAGTCAAACTTCTCCTTCCCATTTTGAAATCAAATCTTGAGACTTGATCTCGCCAGTAGCTGCGCACCATGCCGCTATTATAAGCTACCATGTGTTAGTTAATAAGACTCAATTGGAGTTTAGACAGAACATGTTTCTTATGTCTTCACACAGAGAACAAGAACATAAGAAAACACTTAAAAAAGTATGTCTGCTCTGGTTTTTCGCCACCACTTGCCGTCTACACTTCGACATACTAGTTGGCGCGTGATAGGTGGTGCCAATCCAACGGTGTGTTGTTTTGTTTAGGGAGATATTAAATTTGATTGACCTACCTATTCGACATTCCACAGTTATTGAACCTGCTACAGTCTTGTTTTCTCGATATTCTACATCGAATATAGCGTCATCAACTTCCAAACTACTATCGAATTCATAAACGTTCCTTGAAGGCTTCAAGCCTGCGGCGAAGATCTCGGGAACTTTAGGATGGTTTCCAAGACCTAGCTCTCTTGAAAGAAAGCCGCCAGATATGGAGGTCTCGATGATCTTAGCTCGTCGAGAGTTTGCGGAAGCATCTGACAGGGAGCTATACTCGTCTCTCAATTTCCGTCTCTTGATGTCATGTGAACTGAAGGCTTTTTCTGCAGGGGCTCCTTTTTGTTCTTTGAAGTATCTGTTCTTTTCTACGTCTGGATGGCTATTGTCAGATTGTTTTGGTCTGTCGAGGAGCCATAGTACTGACCAAAGTAATAGCCGGGGATATCTTGCATGTTGCTTGAAAAAAGGACCTGGTTGGCGAGCTACTATGAGCCACCCAGAGGAACAAATCTCCTGGATTTTTGTTGGTATTTGTGTTCAACGAGAAAGGAATACTTCTACGAAACCGTAAAGATGTTGGCTCCCAGGTGCCTGATTTGAGAAAATGCTGTCAGAGTTGAGGTCCGTGAATGCCTTTGAGAGGTGCCTCCGTACAGTTCTCACGATACTTTTTTGCTCACTGCACACCCCTGCTCATCCCTGCCCTGCTCCCGTTACCAACCCAACTTACCAGTGACTTCAAGGTTGCTCGCAACTCAAATTCACCCCTCCACCCCACCGAGCAGCGGGGCAAAAATTTCCAAGTACTTGATCGTACCAACTTGTTCTGCCAAACCTGAACCCCTCTTTTGTTCCTCCTCCTGTGTTTTTCGGGTTTCAGTCTACGAGTAGTTCTACTCAATCATCCTTCCAAAGCCGCAAACATGGTCTACACACTCACCGTCCACCTCTACGCAAACGACAAGCCCGAGTCCATTGACCGGCTCAAGGCAAAACTCGTGGAAGCTGCACGAATTTACCGCAAAGACAAGGAGACCATTGACTGGTTGGTTATGCAAGATGTCCACGATCCAAGAGCCTTCACAATTGTAGAGCGATTCGAAAATGAAGCAGTTAGACTTCCCGGGCTCTTGCTGCGAGAACCCTGCTAACATCGCTTTTTCCCGCAGAGCCAGAAATACCACCTCGAGAACCCTTACTGGTTGACCTTTGATCCCTACGTTATTCCACTCCTCGACCGACCCATGGATCTCCGCCGACACGAGGAATTGGATACGAGCAAAGATGTGGAGGTTCCAGTCTAAATTGGGGTTACTCCTGGGTTGTGTATATACCGTGGTGGTAGACGCTTGCAATATGGCGTATTTCAAGTGCGAGAGGAAAAACATACGAGAAACTCATTGCTCTGAGCTATCTTCATAATGAAATTTCGGATGGATTCACATATACAATACCAAACTCAATGACTGTAATAGAATATGTGCAGCTGTGCAGTAGACCAAAGACCATATGAGAACAGGATTTGACACTTCTTTTTTTCTTATTTTGCCTATAAACCCATAGGATAACTCAAGACAATTTCTGTTCTTTGCGTCTTTTTGAAATTGTAGGCCTATGAAGTTGACAAGAAACGGGGGGGTTTTTTTCCATCTCTCTTTCATTATTCTAATAACGAATAATTCTCCAACATAATTTATACGAGGTTATCCGAAGATTTGAAACTATCTGGATTATTAACTGGAATTCATTTATACAATCAGCTTCTCTAGCCTAGAAGCAAAGCTATTAACAGCCAATAGTTGAGGGCAAACAACTAAGGAGAGCCAAGCTAAGGCAAGGCTAAATACGCATGTTTCTGCATCTCGAGTACAGGCATTTGGATTTCCTGGAGGGAACTTCAAGTCACGCTGCTCTGCTTGAGGGTTTCCTTAAATGCACTTCTTGCTCTTCTTTTTTCTATACAATTCCTATATTTAGCAATTGACTCGTAGACATCCCCTGATGACGCTTCCCAGCACTTATTCAGCCTCGCTCAGCCTTGTGGTGGACCGTGCATCGAAGTGAAGATAGTGGCTGGTGAGCTGGAGAGCGCTTTAGGAAACTACGACGCACCACCACCCACAGCAGCTCCTCCTCCTCTCAGAAGACCTTTACAGCCACTCGATCCCGTCAACCTACCTTCACTCCTCTCCCTTCTCTAGATGTACCAATTTCCGACATGATCACAACTCCAAGAACCTGTTGCGCAGTGCTGATTTTGTCGTCATGGATGGACGCGACAAGTAGGTACCGAACTGAACGCGACGCGCCGTGCTGCGTGACAGCGACAGTGACATATGGTATGCTAATTGAATATTTCGACAGACGCGCCGAGGTCATAATAGACTTGACACTAAGTGACGAGGAAACCCCTCCTGCCCAGTTCCAGAATCGAACCAATATCAACGATGCTAAATACTACCCTCCTATCCTACCTCCAGGATATAGACGATCGAGGCCTGCGACGAGTAGCCGGCCTATGTCTACTTCCTCAACTTCGCACCAAAATACCGGGGCCGCTATAAATGGCACAAATTCTAGGAATCACTCAAGCAGTCGACCTGTCACTACTTTCTTACCTTCACCTCAAAATAGTGGGGTAGCTATGAATGGCAGAAGTTCTAAGAACTATCCTGCGCATTCACTGTCTCAAGATCCGATACTTCCTCCTGCCAAACGACAAAAGATCGCAATCGGCGGACACAGTCAAGCGCCAATCGAAATCAAAGATGAAGAGGACCAAGTACAGTCACAGGAAAAGAACGAGATTCGATCAAAGGGATTCACAGGAATAGGGCCACGAGAGAAGGATCTTCTTAGCAATGTCTTGAAATACCAGATATATCCGCATATACGCTCACGGGTAGCCGATTATCAGGACCGCCTTCGCAAAGCTGATGCAGAACAAATCGGCCGACTGGTTGGTCATCCCTCTTGCGCACTTATTATTCTTCACGCTGACTTGTGTAGACTGCTGCGGAACTGGTCCAGAGAAGAGATTTTATGGGCAACTTCGTTCCAAACGGTCACCGACTCTTACCTGGATACGAGGAAACATTAGCGAATGCAGCTCGCGCTATAGTGGACAGATACGCTTCCGATTACATAGCCCGCTATAACCTACAGTCAGCATCCTCAGACGATTCAGATGGGTTAGTCTTTGAGAGTGAGCTACCTGCAGTACGACCTCCTCAAACAAATAGAGTCCGTCAATATTCCTCCTCGCCCGCCACATCATTTAGTGCAGACGGTCATCTAGAAACGATGCCAGAAAAACGGAAGAGACCAAGGAGGTCAATCCGTTCAGGCGTCCAAACCGAACGTCCCCAAAAGAAGACGAGGCAGTCATCAATAAAGGCATACTCGGGGGAAGATATTACACGTCCATATATAGGCGTTTTGGACAGACAAGAGATGTCACTGGAGGCTGATCATTTTGATTTTCTTCCCGAGGAAATTCTCTTCATTTGCGCAACAATTCAGTCACCGAGTGATCAAATTATTGCTTTAGCTGATTCTACAAAGCTGCTCACGACTTTGCTGGATGGCAAGGAAATCTCAAAAATCACTTCCCTCGTCCATCAGAAGGTCCAAGTCCCTGGTCCAGAGCTTGGTCGTACCCTGCTCCGTTGTAGGAGCAAGGCTGCAATTTCTTCATTCCTAGAAGATGCGGCAAACCATCGACTGATCTCTTCTGATACTCCCCTGGAGGTTTTCCGTCGACGTAGACCTTGCGATTCAACCCAGTCTTTGACAAAACTTTTGAGAGCGCGCGAGATCTTGGGCATTTCACCACTTCCAACTGCTAGTGGGCGACGGATGTTCAAGATTGAGGCTACAAGTTGCCTGGAGGATTCATTAGCACCGTGCACTGAATGGTTTGATTGTTGCGGAGATATAGCGACCATTAGTTGGACAAGCGACGACGCATTCATATGCGGGGCGACCGCGCATTCGGACAATTCAAACATGCAGTACAACAAACCAGGCAACTTGCTTCTTGGGTCCTTACCAAAAAGCGAACTAAGATCAATTCCAAATCATCGAATCCTTAGGCCAATTGTCGAGGCAGATGAGAATAATGCTAGTGCAAATGCAAATGCGTCTAGCTGGATGCGGGAGACGCAGGATCCATGGTTATACACATCTGTAGTGTCTACTTCTTACAGTGAGGCACTTGGCCTCACTTTTACAGCCAGTTTTGACAAGTGTGTCAAGGTCTGGACGGTGGCTGAAGATGGAAGTGAAATGAAACTGCTCGGAACATGGGACCATGAGAACAAGGTCAATTTTGTTGTGACTTCAAATGATCCTGATGAACCACGAGTGGCCACAGCGGCCGATGTGTCAAACAATGCTATCCGCGTATATGTTGTCGACAAGGAGGATGTTACTTTCTCGTCGTATGATACATACAGCGGAGAGAGAGCCCAGGAGCAAGCACAAGAACTTCGGAGGCGGGATACTTGGGCATATTTTCCTGCAACAATGCAGTGGGGAAGATGTCCTGAGATGTGGAATCTACTACTCGTTGGCTACTCGCCTCGCAGTATTACCCACGACGATATGGATATTCCTCTCGAAAAAAGGAACACTGGCGAGCTGTGTCTTTGGGATGTTGCCGATGGCGGGAAAAGAATATCTATTCCATCAGCTCGATTGTTAAATGTTTTCGAGGTTCTCTGGCATCCCACTCAGCCATGTTTTGTTGCTGCGACTTCTCCAGGAGGCGCCTATGACCATCTAACCAGAACGCAAATCCGGATATTTGTACAGAGGCAGGGATTCGAAGAATACCAATTCACACAAACGAAAACCTTGGATTGTTCCGCTTCTGATATCAATGAGCTTACCATAATGTACGTGTTTTCTTTCAGAGTCATTAAAACCATGCTAACAAGAAAATAAGGCCCAATTCCCCGGCTTACAGTTTTATCACGGCAAGTTGTACAGACGGCAACGTTTATGTTTGGGATACGGCCTTTGGCGACAAGCCTATCCACGTCTTGAATCATGGAGGTATGTGTCTCTACTACGATGGTGAGATGGAGAAAAATTACTAATTCGGTAACAGAATCCCTTGATAATCCAGCGCCCGATCGACCCCGAGAGGAAGCTGATAACGGTGTTAAATTTTCAGCTTGGGGTTATAGCGCAAACCGTTTCTACACTGGCTCAACGGATGGCAAAGTGAAATGTTGGGATGTGAGAGCACCTCCGGGAAAAGTGTTTCTTCGCAACGTTTTGGAAGTCTCGGGTGGTATAACGGTGGGGGCGTTCTCCAAAGATTACTCCAAACTCCTGATAGGTGATGCGACGGGCAAAGTCCACCTACTTGCACATGATGACAGCGACCTTGTTGATGATGAACCAATTACTGCTACCTCCTCCACTCCCCTACCACCCATCACCAATACAAACAGAGCAGCCTCGGTGAACCCTTTGTTACGAGCTGCGACAGGGAATATGCGCTTAGGCCACCCGATTTCCCAACGACCTAAGGCTATAATCCAACATAAAGAGGACGATAACGAATTAATAATAAGTAAGAATATTTCCGGTCGAGATGATGAACCGGCAGGAAGTGCGTTCTTAAGACAGGGTCAACTTGTTCAGCACCCGGATCCAAGTATTGGCGTGGTTCAGGGGCCTAGATATCACGAGACTAGCTTCTTTCGTCTAGACGCTCATCTTGACAATGATGGGACGCAGCCTCTTAAAGAGGAGTTTGCGAAGAACCAGCGGTGTAATATCCTTGCTTTAAGACCTAAAGGAACCCAAGGAGGGCTCGGGGGCGTTCTTGAAACCGGATCCGTGAAGGGGAGTGAGATCGAGGGACATGCTATGAATTGTGTGCTGGATAGTTGGATGGAAATCGAGGGGGTGGACTTAAGGTGGGACTACGGCCTAGACAAAGAGGAATATCCGAGTTTTAGGGCGATGTTTGATTCTTCGTCGTCTTCCCAGTTGTCCTAATCTTTGTGAATAAGCTTCTTTAAGGCAGGGCTTAAGGGACGGGGTTTAGGGAGGGAGAGGGCAAGTAAGAGGTTTTTTTCGCGGGGATTTCACTCTAAGAAGAGGTCTAGATAGCGCGATCGTACATAGGTACTTGTGGCGGTGTACTTGTTAAGAGTTGTCTATATGGGAAACGAGGGGAGAGAAAGGGGTAGGCGAGAAGAGCTCTAGCTAGATAGCTAGCTAGCTTGTTTAGAGCGGTCCCGCGTGTAATTAGGAGAGAAATGTTAAGTTTAGGTTCTTGAAACGTTATATTCTAAGTTCTTTTGTTTTTAAGGTTTTTAAAGAGAGGAGATGTTTAGAAAGGTAGGAGAATGTTTTAGAGTTTTTAGGTTTTCTAGGATAGGGCGTTCTACTTGTAGGGTATATCTTTAATGTTTTATTTAGTTCGTACTTTATTTAAGTTATGTTTTATATTTATATTTAGGTATAGAAGTCTTTTTTAGTAGAAGCTTATATTTAATTAGAGTAAGGCTTATAGTAGAGTTACTACTACTTTTACTTTTAGCTAGTATTTATTTAATCTTAGTATAAGAGTCTTAGGAAAGGTAAGAGGATTAAACTAGATTATTTAATCTAGTAGTATTCTAGAATCCTAATAGATAGGAAATATTTACTTTATAATACTATTAAAGTAATTACTTATATCTTAGATAGAGCTAGTAGAAGTACTTAATATATTAAATCTAAGTATATAAACTAAATATCTAGAATACTACTAAGGTACCTAGATATATTATAAAAAGTTAAACTAAAGAGCTTTATATAATTCCTTATACTTATTTTATTCCTTCTAGTATATAGTATTTCTTACTCGAATCTCTTTTTATTACTTTTATTTACTCTTTTATTCGAATATTTATTTCTATTTAAATAGATTAGTAAGTTCTTCTTTTTCTTACTAGAGTATTAAATAAAAGAAAGTAGAGAAACTATTAAGGCTTATTATTATAGGGGTTTTCTAGGTTTATATAAGTAGTAGTAGTATTAATTTAGTAAAATAAATAGAGATTAAATAGAAATATTTTTTAATTTATACCTAGAATTAAAAGTATTAGTATTTCTCGGAATTTAATTTCGAACCTTCTTTATAAACTAAACTAGTATACTTTAATAAACCTAGTAACCTAGTATAAATTTACTAATAAACTTAATTAATATATTTATAAATACCTTTATTCTAGTCTCTTCTTTCTACTTCTCTTCGGAACCTAGTAGTTAGTACGCCTTTCTACTACGCTTAGTTACTTATATTATTCTTTTACCTTAATAGAAATTTACTTCTTATACCTCGAATCTTTAAAAGAGAACTCTTATACTAAGATTAATAGTTAGAAGAGAAGTACTATACTTATAATAAGAAGATACTACCTAGGTAAATACTAACTCCTTCTATTCTATTTATTCCCTTTATAACTCTACTTTATCCCTCTAATTCCCTTCTAGTTCTATTTATTATACTACTTACTTCTTCCCTTATTTAATCTTAATATAAATACTATTAAGATAAGAGGATTATACTAGAATATCCCTTTCCCCCCTAGAAAACACCTAGAAAAAGAAACTAGCTAAACTAACCTATAAATCTATATATATATAATACTAGACTATATACCCCTATACTCCCTATCCTCTACCCCTACCCCTTTAACTCTAACTCCTCCGACGCCTTAGACCCTACTCTACCCTACCCTACCCTAGTTATCTATCCATCCTATCCCATCCTAAATCTCACAACTAACTGTACCTAGCTTCCCGCCTTCCCGCTCTTACCCCTACCACTAGTAAGACAACCTAACCAATCCATCTACCCATCCACTATATTAAGAAATTTCCTTTTCCATCTCCATTTCCATCCCTACAGCTCTCTAACACCAACTACCACCAACACAACTCATAACACCGTACACATTCCCATCCATCCACAAAATCCATCCACAAAACCCAACCATACACTCCCTCCATCACCCTCCGCAAAAGCCCATATAATCTCACATAATACATTCAGACCCCTTAATACAATCTCGTACAATCCAGTACTTTATTTCATTTCCATCTCTCTACTCGTACCAATAAATTACTTTCCAAGACCTTCCTCGATTTCCATGTTTCGCTTCGGTTCTTTAACCTTAGAGTAAGGAATCTAAGAATTAAATAGTATAAAAGTAGTTAGTTTACTTACTTACCTAGGACTATATATGTCGATTGAAAAGCGCTAGCATTTGTATAAAACCCTTGTTTCGAATTCTGCCTACTTTTGAAGGGACTACTTATTCACTCATCCATCTATCCAAGAAAAAGAAAAGAAACCAAATCACATCACATCAAGCAATCACATAAAATCAAAAATCAAAAAGTAAAAAATTATATTTCCCCATACCATACGTTCTTCCTTCGTAAATACATCTTCTCACCACCACCACCATCATCATCTCTCTCTTTCTAAGGAGAGAGAGGAAGACGAAGTATGTGTGAAAAAAAAAGAAAAGAGAAACGTAAAGAAGTAAGTAGTGCGCTACTGTGCCATACCTCACTACTGTAGCAACGTTTTGTTTGTATATCTGTATGTGCCGTGCCTCGTATGCATCCATCCTATGCCTACACGCCCACGCAGCACGCTCTAGCCCACGCACGCACACACCTCCACCACACCATCCATCCATCCATCCATCCATCCATCACCTCGTCACCGAATTTCGTTCCCTCATACAGAGAGAGAGAAGGGAAAACCCCAAAGGAAAAAAGAAGAATGCCCTAGGAAGGGTAGCGAGAAGAAAGACGTGGAATGGGTGTATCGAAGTTGAAGTTGACGATGCATTCCGATTTGCCATGCCCATCCCGATGCCCATGCCCATTCCCTCAACGTAAAGAAGTGTCCAGGTAGAAGAGATATCGTGCCTCCGAATGAAAGAAGAAGAAGACAAACGCCCAAACACCACAGCCATGCAACCAGCTAGCCAGCAAAGTAAAGCGTCCAGGTCCGAAGAAGAGATGGCCAAGCCACACAACAGCCCTCCCTATGAAGAAAAAAAAAAGGGTCGTCGAAAAAATATCAACCATGAAGAAGAGAACATGAAAAGAAAATGCTTTTAGTAGTCCATACAATCCCATCCCATCCGTCCATCCGTCCCTAGTTGCACGTTTCGAAATCGGCAAAGAAGATCGAGTTTGCGTATCGTGAGCGTGAGAAAAGGCAATCAACGACGTGGAGCCTGACCAGGAAAAGAGTAACCCCCAGCACCACCCGTAGTAAAACCCGGCATGCCAGGAATTCCCATCCCCGGAAAAGCCCCAAAAGGCGGAATGGCAGGCATACTAGCCGGTCCCTCATTGCCCCCACCATTATTACCAAAGTGGTTCTTACCGCCATCTCGTCCATTATTACCACGTCGTCGCACACGTCCAAACTCATCCTCATCCTGATCACGAGTGTTTTTAGGTCCCTTGTTCCCACCCAGATCAGTTTGCATCCGACGACTGATAGCCTTGGACGAAACACCCTGGCCAATCTCGATGTCGGGTTCTTCGACCACCATGCCGGACTCGATGGGTTTACCGCCACTACCACCATACTCGGCGTTCAACATCCACTTGCGATCTGCATCGGTGAGTTTGGCGATTGGGATGACACTAACGCCCGTTGTGTAATCACTGCAATCACGTGGTCCGAATCCAACGCCCCATCTAGTCTATTCTAAGTTAGCAAAAAGGCACAAACGAACGGCGTGGCAGTCAAAGGTGGGCCTACTCTTAATTGTGAATCTGGGGTTCGGTTCTTCTCCATTTCGTCCTTGGCATTTACGGCGTCTTGTCGACTGACCATCTTGACGAAGGCATGTCTCTTGTCCTTATTTACAATGCAAGTTTGGACCTGACCAAAACTATCGAAGATTCGTCTCAATTCGTGATCGGGCATTCTGGTATAATCAGCATGATTTCACGGGGAAGTTGAAATAGCAAACTTACGTGACACCTCCAACAAACAGGGTACGGCTGAGAACTGGGAAATGTTAGAGCTGATTTAACTTTGTTTGATACGGATAATTAATATACCTTTGATGTTTCCCTTGGGCATGGTAGGGTCATGGCCAACCCATTTAGCACCGCCAGTGGATGTTTGTGGGGGACTGGGACTATGACGGCGGGGTGGACTACGTTGGCGATACTCATTACCACGGCCTCGACCATTGCCACGATTTCGACCAGGGGAGTCTTGATCTCTATCATGCTCAAAACGGTTCTCGTCACGGCGGTGCGTAGCAGGAGAGCCATGTGCATTCCATCCGCGAGGAGGAGATCGTGATCGAGAACGTTGACGGAATCGTCCATGTTGAGGTGATCTCGCCGCCTCTCGCTCATGATAGCCATTGCCATTGCCATTGCCATTACGGTCACGTGATTCACCCCAGCCATTCTGGTTCTGAGCGTTGAGTGGATTTTGATTTTGATTTTGTGGAGGATACTGAGCAGATGGAGCTACACCACCCACTCCCTGTCCCATCGCAGCCATAATACCAGCAATCTTATCAGGAGGAAATCCTTGATCTGCCAGCGCCTTAATGATCATGAGCTGCTGTTGCATGGCTGGATCAAGACCTGGTGGGGGAACTACTGGCGGAGCAGCCGCATATGGATTTGATAAATTACTGGCAAAGTTCTGTACAGCTGGGCCTTGAGGCTGAGATGCATAGGGAGCCGCTTGGACAGGAACATTTACAGGCGGAGGGGCGGATGCATATTGATGGAGATTCATAGCTCCTGTACTCTGAAGCTGGGGAACAGGATTGCCTTGCGGCGCCATGTTGTATATATTATCCATGGGTTGTGGTTGTAGTTGTGCTTGCGGCTGTGGTACGGGAGCTGGTGCGGGTGGTGCAGCAGCAGCAGCGCTATTTTGACGAGCCAGGTTGGCAAGAGCCGCCAATATAGAAGAATTCTGAGGAACTACAGACGCAGCAGGTGGTGCAGCGTTTTGCTGAATGTGTGCTGGCGGACTTCCGGGAGGCGTGGTGGAGAGGGCTACGTAGAAGAGAAGATATTAGATACCAGATCAGAGCCAGTGGAGTCTTTAGATAGCCTTACTTTGAGTTGATGGAGGGGCATTCAACTTATCCTTGAATTGGGTGAGCATCTCCATGGGGAAGGTTTGACCCTTCTCCCATATTTCTATCAATTTTCTGATCTTCTCCTACAAGGCACGAATAAAGAGTAAGTGGGAATTCATATGGAGAGAAAGAAAGAAGAAAAATAAGGTCGTATCAAGCCATGTCTCAAGCTGGAAGACAGCATAAGATGAAGCCAGAAAGGTCAAGCAAGTCTAGATAGCCAGTATGAAGACTGTTGTACTTTTTTTTTTGTTGAATCATTTATGAGCGTACCTTTTGATCATCGGGAGCAGAATGGATTATGTCATTCATCAAAGCTGGGAGAAGTTCCTTTACTCTGTTAACACCAGCGGCAAAAGTACCGTCCTGGGCGTCATAGTTTATGGGCTGTCCAGCATTTTTGGCCTGCTCCGTCCATTTGCGTGTTACAGAATCTACGACGTAGAGCACACCAAGCTTGTGGGTTCCAGGGGCCTTTCTAAAGTGTGTGTAGAGTTTTTGAATGAGGACCGACTCGGACTGGAGAAGGAGAAAGTTAGCATTGCCATTGCGCAGATAAACATAGATGAAAAGTCGGATTCAGGATTCCGATGGGTGGGTGCTCAGCTTACCTGGACGTTGGAAGTGCACAATGTGGTGATGCCTTGAATTCGCGATCCAGATACTCCAGGTGGTTTCAGAGAAAGCATGCCTTGTAAGGCCGTCTCCAGGTCTGCTACGGCAGAAGACATGATGATGGTGATGGACTATGGATCCAACGCGATCGGTCAATCAACACAGCAGGTATTGGAGGGTAATGCGACCACTCTGAGGTCTATATTCTATGCCCCGCGCTTCACCAAGGTTCCAGGGCACGATGCTACGATGGAAAACGTTGGGAAGAAGTACGATCTAGTCGACTTGAACTACTGTGGTCAGAATACGATGGCTGAGCTGTTTGGCCTCAGACAAAAAATAGAGTGAACGTTGGCCGCAGTTGGCAGCGCAGCGCAACTTCGCAGTACGTGAAAAAAGCAGTGATGGTAGCAGATGCGGATGCGGATGCAGATGCCGCTACAGAGAGAGAGAACGATCGCCGACTTATATGCGTGAGCGTGTGATACTTGCACTCGCAGATTCTTGATGGTTGTGGAGGATGATGGAAGGAGTGGACGTGGTGCGTTTTGTTACAAAGATGAGGAGGAGAGGAGGTGCCGACAGGCAAGGGTGGCTGTTATAAATCCTGCACTAGCCTGGGCGGAGGTCGGCACTGCACCGACGAACCCCACGTGACGCGATGCAGCGGGTGCTCCGCGGGCTGGTCCAGTCAAGTGGGAGGGCTCAAGAACTAACTGGACTACGGGTACCAGGAGAGCGTGAATGGCAAATGGAAGTCAGAGATAGTGTGGCAGTGATTAAAATTTTGCAAAAGAGTTGTCATTCTTTTTGGGTAGATTGTGGGTGTGCTGAATGTGACTTCAGCCCAGCTTGCAGGTGCCCTCAACATGCAATGTGCCAGTGAATAGATTGGCTTTCCTTTGTTGTTTAAAAGTCAATTCAAAATTAGGTAATATATATAATTGTGATCTTCGAATTCTCGAACAAACCTTCCAACATTCACAGAATTAAGATTCATCATTTCTCGAAACGCTGCAGATGATATTACTTACTCCCGCTGTCCTTGCACTCTCGGCCAGTGATAGAACGAGACGGAAGTGTAAAATTTGCTTGCGAGGATTTCCGAAAAATAGCAACAAGTTTCATAGCAGCAACCTCCATGTTCCAATAAATCGAAAAATTCATTCACGCAGAAAAGGTTCCGCCCTTTTTCAATTGCCATCTAAAATACCCCCAAAAAGTTTTCCCCTATGGTCGGATTGATACTCGGTCAAAGCGGCACCGGAAGCTTGGCGTAACTGCCGGTAGGCTAGCAGGCACGCAGGCTAGCAGACTAGTCTTCCCTTTTCTTGTCAAACCCCCGACCGACCCCCCAGCTTAGGATTTTGAAAGTCAACGTCCTCGTCCACCAGAGCTGACCAAATTCGCAGTCAGTCCTAGGT